>JAPJYX010000200.1:0-24582 GCA_030503985.1 Himalopsyche tibetana
CAACAATAATATAAGGAACTTTCCCCCGTAAAGCATCCTCAAATGGTCGAGATTGAGCATTTGTGCGGTAAAGAATTGCAAAACTGCCCCAATCTAACTCTGGGTTTTGTTGCTCCATATTGCGGAGTTGACTGATTACAAATTGAGCTTCAGCAACTTCATCATCTGCTTTATGGACGTAAATCTTTTCCCCGACTCCACGAGTTGCCTTGAGTACCTTATCAATCCGTTGCGTGTTATGTTCAATCAGATGATTTGCCGCTTGGAGAATATTTTCAGTAGAACGATAATTTTCCTCTAATTTAACCATTGTCCGAGTATCTTCATCCAGCAAACCGTCGCCAAAATCTTGTTGAAATTCCAATAAAATAGTAAAGTCGGCGCATCTAAACGAATAAATCGATTGGTCAGCATCTCCTACCACGAAAATTGAACGATTTTGCCACTTCCACTCACTCTTTCTTGTTTCACCATTCGTTACTAGCAAGCGGATCAGATCATATTGAATGCGGTTAGTATCCTGATATTCATCAACTAAAATATGCTGAAATTGTCGATGCCAGTAGCCTAAAACTGACTCGTTTTGTTGGAAGAGTCGCACTGGTACTAAAATCAAGTCGTCAAAGTCTAAAGCGTTATTAGAAGCAAGTTGGTGTTGGTATTGAGTGTAGATTTCAGACAGAACTCGACCTTTGTAATCCTGTTGATTATTATGAATATCTTGGGGGCTGAAACCTTGGTTTTTGGCATTGCTGATCGCATAACGCATTGTGCGTGGGTTAAATTTTTTATCGTCCAAATTTAACTGTTTGGTGACGATATTTTTAACCAAACCTTGGGCATCAGATTCATCAAAGATTGAAAAGTTTCGATTCCACTGATGTCCTTTTTCGTCTTGATATTTGTTGACATCAAAGCGGAGAATGCGACCTAGCAAACTATGGAATGTGCCAATCCATAAATGTTTGATGATTGTTTTATAAATATGCGATCGCAATTTTGTCTGTTCTTCAACTGGCAATAACTCCAAACGCTGTCCATGCCGTTGTTGTGCCAACTGTTCGGCAAACAACTTCTCAATCCGCTCCTTCATCTCTCGTGCGGCTTTGTTGGTGAAGGTTACCGCTAAAATGTTCTCAGGAGCAACTTTGTGCTTAAGGATTAAATTGGCAATTCGATAGGTTAATGCCCTAGTTTTACCGCTTCCCGCGCCAGCAACAACGAGTAAAGGACCACAGTAATGCTCGACAGCGCGGCGTTGGGAAGGGTTGAGGTGTGAGAGGAAGTCAGTAGTTTGAGTCATGGCGGCGCGAGGCAACTGAGCAAGGAAGTCTATCTAGTTAAGGGTATCGTATCTTTGGGGCAGACTGTATGAGGCGATCGCTTTTGCCAATCTAGGAGTTTAAATATGAACTGCTACATTCTAATTTAAAGCTTGTTATTGAACCCTTAAATCCATCTGAATTTGGGGGCGTATTGAGGAAGTATTTGCAATACCGAAATATAATACACTTGCTAAAGTTAATCGAATCTAAATTGTATGCGACGTGACCCAATTTTTTATCAGATGTTTCAGAGATCGCCAGCATTACTATTTGACTTGATTGGAAATCGCCCTAATAATGCCGCGGAGTATCGGTTTGATTCCGTGGCGGTTAAAGAACCAAAATTTGAGATTGATGGGGTATTTTTGCCACCAGAATTTGAACCAGGAGTGGTTTAATTTTGTGAAGTGCAGTTTCAGAAAGATGAGGCACTATACGAACGATTATTTAGTGAATCATTATTATATTTCTATCGCAATCGTTCCCGGTTTTCCGATTGGCAAGCGGTGATTATTTACCCATCGCGCTCATGTGAACAAAGTGATATTTATCCCCATCGCTCACTGCTCAATGGCGAACAGGTGCATCGAATTTATTTAGATGAATTGGGAAATGTGCGCTCTTTACCAATTACCGTAGCAGCAACAATATTAATGATTGTAGATGAGGATGAAGCCCCTTCCTTGGCGCGGTATTTACTGGAACGTGCGGAACAAGAAAAATTATCAGCACCAGAAAAACGAGACATAATAGACATTATTACCTCAATTATGGTCTATAAGTTTTCAACTCTCACTCAAACGGAGATAAGGGCAATGTTAGGACTAAATTTAACCGAAGAACCACGGGCGATTCGTGATGCGAAGCAAGAAGGACGGGAAGAGGGACGGGAAGCAGAAGCGATCGCCTTAGTGACTCGCTTGCTAACTCGACGACTGGGACAAAACCTATCGGAAGAAATGCGATCGCGTCTCTCAACCCTCTCACTCCCAGTTCTCGAAGACCTCAGCGAAGCTCTATTAGATTTTACTAGTCTGCCTGATCTAGAAAGTTGGTTGGCGAGTCATGAATCACGATAGACTTCACCGCAACAGAGGCTTAATCCCCAACTCAGATGCATTCTTCTATGACAGTGAATACTGAATTTATCCCACTGTGGAAGGGAAAACCTGGTAATTATAATCAGTACTAAGACAGATGACATAACCCTGAAAACAGAATGACAGACAAACCAACAGTTGAATTTACGTTCGCTGTTAATGACCCAGAACTAGAAGATGATGAGCGGCAAGAAATAGGCAACAGATTTGTCGGATTACCCAATGGATTATCCCCCGAATGCTTCGCCCCTGCATAATTCCTGTATGGTTTGCAATTTGCTAGAAGCGATCGCATTTTCTCTACATTATCCAAACAAATCGCCTTTTCCACCTAATACCTCTGAATATATCGAATCAACATACTCATCACCTCGCCTGGTTTCTCAGTTGCCATCAAAGGACTCCATTGCGTAGTTTCAGCATAACCACGCACCTGCAAGTTCTGAATTGTACTTCTAATGCCTTTAGGAGAACCAATTAACAGATGCTTGAGTTGTTCTCGGTTGGGAGGCATTTCATCGGCATTCTTCGACGAGACAGGAGGATCAAAGTTGTCATCATCAGCTACAAAATTTTGACTCATGGCAGTAGAAAACTTTTTTAATTCAGGATTAAGGCATTGACGGCAACTTCGGTAAGAAAAAGAAATTTTCGCCTTGCCTACTGCTGTAATTTAAAATCCTCTAACTAAAAAAGGCAATAGCTTTAGTCGTTAGTAATGACTATACAAAATGAGTATCACTCATCTCGTCGGTGTGGTGCAATCTGTTTAACCTTAATTAAAAGCTCTTCCACAGAGGTATTAATCGTTTCCAAACCAACATCCAGCGTGTTGAGCAAATCAGCAACTCGGATTAATTCAAGTACCACTTCTGGACGCCTCTCAAAGTTTGACCCCCAATTCCGGTTAATTGTGACAAACTTATAGGTTCCAAACGTCGCTTTCTCCAAGGCTCTAATGCATTCTGCTCGATAGCCACGCTCACCCGGTTGGATATGTTTTACCCAACGCCGACAATATTCCATTGGCTCCATCAAAGGCAATCCACAGGCTAAGTCAATTACCTTCCTTCTGTAGCGCCTAAAACTAAGTCGTTTTAAATGACTTTTGCGCTACAATATCAGAAAGGCTAAGTCAGTGGCAATTGTATATCACAGGGCGGTTTCAGAGAAGGCGATCAGCTTTGCTGCTGCCGTAGGCGATCGCTCTTCTTTGCACATTGGCTAAACTAAACTCACAGTTACTTACACCATAAAGCCATGTCCATCGCCCAAGACCTAGACACCACAAAAGACATCACAAAAGATGTGATCTTCCCCCCTAGCGACTTATATAGCGACGAACCACCCGTGGAAACAGACTTACATCGGCTACAAATCACACTACTCCTTCAATGCCTAGAATGGTTGTGGAGTGGGCGTAATGACTTCTATGCTACTGGAAACCTGACCATCTACTATAGTCCCCGTCAGCGCAAATCAGAAGACTTCCGAGGACCAGACTTCTTCGTGGTATTAGGAACTGAACGTAAACCTCGTAAAAGTTGGGTAGTTTGGGAAGAAGACGGCAAGTATCCCAACGTCATTGTCGAAATACTCTCACCCAAAACAGCCGCGACAGATAAAAACTTAAAAAAACAAATCTATCAAGATACTTTCCGCACACCAGACTATTTTTGGTTTGATCAAACAGTTTAGAATTTGCAGGATTTCATTTAGTAGATGGTGAATACCAACCCCTAGAACCCAATGAGCAAGGCTGGTTATGGAGTCAGCAGCTACAATTATATCTGGGAATTTATCAACAACAATTACGCTTTTTCACTTCTGAAGGACAGATAGTCCCAACACCAGAAGAATTTGCACAACAGCAATCTCAACTAGCACAACAAGCAATACAAAAAGCCGATCGCTTGGCAGCAAAACTACGAGAATTAAATATTGACCCAGATACTATTTAGTTTCCAAAACTGTAACCCATCATACGACTCATCGCGAGAGTGCCAGATTAGGAACATCTTAAATCAACACTCTGCAAAATATGAATCGCTCCCTCTTATATTATTCTTCCTTAACTAACTGGGACCGTGTGAGAACTTTGGGTTTAATCTTAGGTTTGATTGGCTTAACTTCCTGCCAGTCTATTCCTACAAATGCACAACCTGGAAACATCAATACTTCCCGAACTCTCACCGTTTCCGGCAAAGGTACAATTAATATTCCTACAACCATGACTCAAGTACGTTTGGGGGTAGAAATTCAAGGGAAAACTGCTCAAATAGTGCAACAACAAGTTGCAAAACGTTCTCAAACTGTATTAGAAACTTCTTAAAGCCAGTAAAGTCGAAAAACTGGAAACTACAGGGATTAATCTCAACCCTAAACTATAGTTATAAAGACGGTAAGCAAACCATTAACGGTTATTCTGGCAGCAACATTGTCAGTTTTCGGATTAGTACTGAAAAATCTGGCACATTATTAGATGAAGCCATCCAAGCTGGTGCCACAAAAATTGAAGGAATTAGCTTATTGCCTCTGATGAAGCTTTAGCGCAAGCACAACAACAAGCGATTCAAAAAGCTTCAGACGATGCTAAAAAGCAAGCAGCGAGTGCATTGACTGCTCTGAATCTTAAACAACAAGAAGTGATTGGGGTTCAGATTAATCATGCTAATCCACCGATGCCTTTTACCTACTCTAATCCTGCTGCTTTAAGCCAAGTTGCAGAAAGTGCTAAAACTCCCGTTGTTGGAGGTGAGCAAAAAGTTGAACAAACTGTTACTTTGCAGATTCGGTATTAATGGAGATTGATCTATGCAAAAAGCGATTGTCCTCGGAGGGCGAAGCATTTGGGTACAAGATTTTGGCTTTTAGCGCAAGATTATCGACCAAATGCTCATTGGTGTCAACTTAAGCCAACAATCGCCTGGGACTTAAGTCCCAGGCTAATAGCAAAAGTCCACTTAAGTGGACTCAAGAATCTAGCAGTCCTCTTCAGAGGACTTGTGCTATGAGGCAGGGGTTTAAACCCCTGCCGGACTCTGGGTTTCACGTTAAGTTGACACCAATGCCAAATGCTTCGCCCCTACATCAATTGGAAATGCGATCAAATCTATCTTCCTCTTCGTTTTTTTGCAAATCTGAATGAGAGGGAATCGCGACTCGGATATTAATATCGATTGTTATTATATTGTCTCTATCAACATCAATATTCACGATATTGACTAATGGATTCAGCGGTAAATAATTACTTAATTTAGATTCAGAAGAAGAATTGGTTTTATATCCAGCTTCCTCTAAACTTGTATGAATATTTCTCCAGTTTCCTACCTTTTCATTAGGAATATTATCCAGTTTTTTAAATATTGATATAGTGTTTTAGAAACATAAACTTCAGCACCCTTGGGACTTTGAAAGAGTTTCCGAGCCATTTCCGCAGGACTATAACCACAAAGCAACCCCCGCAGATACAGCTTTTCTCGCTCTGTAAGTCCCTTTCTCGCACGAGGAGACATTTGCCGTTTTGCTTCTGCCAGAGTTTGGTAAAGCCGTTCTAAGTCCACTGCTTTGCTGCTTCAGCAAACATCTCGTCATTAGATGTCATTGCAGGATATCTCGATAAGTTGATAACGTCAGCCTAATTAAAATTGATAGCCTTGGTTAGTAGCTAGCTATTTTTACTTAGCTTACCATGAAAGTAAGCGACGCCGTGTATAGCTCAGGTGCAGAACGATAAAGGCTAACGGTGAATAGCGAAGGGTGTCAGCAAAAAGCTGTGAGAATGCACAGGTTGTGCATACAAGTTAGGACTTTGAGCAAACAAATAGGTGGATTACGAGAGATTGCTTCTTGATGAAGCGATCGGGTTTTGGATGTCAAGGATGAAATGTATTTGAGTTATCACGAATAATGCCACAAAAACAAGAGAATATTTTCAACGAATCACAAAAAATAGTTATTACTAAAAAAACGGTAAGATTTGGTAATTATGTTTATCAGTTTTCGTAATGTTACTGGTTTCGGGTTATTAAAATTTGGAATGAACTTACTAGAAAAAATAATTATTTCTGTATTATCTCTATTATTTATAGCTGGTATTTTTATGATAGCCACAAGCCCAAGCTCATCAGCACCAACATCGGGAGTTTCAATCGTTGTCTTTTCGTTAGGGCTTATTCTACTAATTCTTTCAATACCTAAACGGCAGGGACTGATATTATCTTTAAATTCCGGAGACTATACAATATTTGTCAGTCGTGATCTCAATGGAATCAAAAAAGTAGTTTCAATTTTGTACGACTTTATGGAAAGTGATATGGAAGGTAGTTATGTAGTTAACATTGATCAACGCAATGCCAAGATTGGAGTTGGCTATGCTGAAACTCTTTGGGCTAGACAAGTGGGTGGAACTATCAATAACGAACCAGGCAACTAATATCACCAAGTGAGAGGTAAATAGTCGGAACGCAAAATCTACATTACCAAAAAGAAGCTTCAATTGGCGTTGGATACGCTGAAAATATAACTGCTGAACAAATAGGTGGCACTATTAACAATTATGCTCCCGAACAAAAGCAAAATCTCGCCGAAGCTGCAGCAGAAATTCATCAACTCCTAGAGCAACTAGCACAAACTTATCCAACAGAAACCCTCACCCAACAAGCCGTAGTTGCAGATGAAGCAATTAAACAAATCAACAATAACCTAACCTTAAAAGAGCGGATCGTTAATGTAATTAAGGCGATGGGAGTTGAAGCTTTGAAGGAAGCAATAGATCATCCATTAGCTAATGTTTTGGTTGCGGGTGCACAAGAATGGAAACCAAAATAAATTAGATACGTTGAGAAACCCGACTTCTTCAAAAAGTTGGGTTTCTGGGTGCAGCCTATGTCACAACAAAACTTGTTATCCTAGATGGCAATAGCGAATAGCGCACCAACTCATGACATCAGCCATAATTTATCCTCATATCGAGAAACTAGCAGATCAAGCAGCAAGATTACAGCGCTTACCCCGCGTGCGTGTTGCTCAAATTGTCATGGATTATTTAGCTTATGGTTGGTCAGTTGAAGAAATGTGTCGTCAGCATCCATATCTTACCCCGTCAGAAGCTCATACGGCGATGGCATATTACTTCGATAATCAAGATGAGATTGACCAAGAAATTCGCACAGAATGGGAACAGGTACAACAAACAAAATCTGCTCTGAAAAACTTACCTAAACCTAGTTAAACCACATTTAGTGTTAACTTCCCGTATCAACCAAGGATGTCGGCATCTTCTTGTCCACGGGCGTAAATTCCGCTTAAGCCAAGCGTACTCTATTGTTGGGGGCATTTTCCAGATTATTGGCGGCGTTGAGGTCGCGGTCTTGAGTTTGCCCACAATTTCCACAATTAAACACACGGTCAGATAGTTCCATATCCTGAACATGACCACACTTAGAGCAAGTTTTAGAACTAGGAAACCAGCGGTCTACTAATTCTACCTTTGTGCCAAAATGCACCTGCTTATAAACTAGCTGACGACGTATTTCATAAAAGCAATTATTACTAACTGCCGCCGCTAGCTTAGGATTGGTAATCATTCCAGAAACATTTAGATCCTCAATCCTAATGGTGTAAGCCTTGCGACTTAAATCAGTAGTCATTTTCTGCGTTGTATCTCTTCTAATATTAGAAATACCTACAGAAAGTTTAGCTGAATAAGCGTAGAATTTCCGCGCTTTATTTGAGGCTTTAATACCTAGCTTCCTATTTCCTAGCAGCTTGTTACGATTACGCCACTGAATTTTACCAAGCTTGGTTTTCGCTTCTTTTGTGGTAACGGGCATCTCGTAAGTAGAGCTATCCGAACAGGTCGCTAGGCACTTAACCCCTAAATCCACCCCGAGCTTTTCAACTGGATGGATGGTTGGAGGTATTCTTTCAGCATCCAAGACAAAAGAAACAAACCACTTATCAGCAGTTCTTGAAACAGTAAATGTTTGAGAACTACAGGTAAAGTTAATTTGCTCTTTTAATCTGAATTGTTTTAACCCAGGTAGCCTAATTTGCTTCCCAGAATTAATAATAACTCGGTTGGTGAAAGGTAAAGCGGGTTTACCTTTTTCAGGATAAATACCTGATGTTTTGTAAACAGTAAAAGAGTCGCCTTTCTTTTTAGATTTCTTCTTAGGAAATCCACTCAAGCCCTTGCGCCATCTAGAAAAAGCCTTTTCAGATCAATAAATGCTGACTGATACACGTAGATGGGTAGGATTTCATCCACGCATATTCAGGTTTCTGCATGGTAAAACGCGTGAATATCTTCTTAAGAGCGTCGATTCGTTTAGAATCGGATAATTTAACTTCTTGCAATTGCCAAGAAGCTGTTAGTAAATCCAACCCGAAGTTGTAGACCAATCGCTTAAATCCAGCTAGCCCGTGCATTAAAGAGGTTTCAACTTTATTTAATTTTAGTTCCCTTTTTAAGGCGTACATGGGATTGGTTGGCGTATGTTAATATCAGTATACTAATATCTAAGCTAATTGACCATGCCTTTTGAGAAAAATCATAAACTTGGCTTTGTAGCTAAAGAAAGTTTGCCTTTGGATTCAAAACCTTTGAGCTTGAAGTTGCGGAAGATGTTAGGTCGAAGCTAATGTCAATCCCTGATTGGCAAGACCAGCTACGTGACGTGATTGAGGACTGGGTTGTTACTAAACTTCAAAGGTGATGAAAAACTTTAGCTAGGTTTAGTTAAGAATTTGGTAACTTAAGTCTGCTCTAGTTTCCCCAACGCCATTTTTTGTACGGATGCGGGCAAAGGGTTTGTTATAATTGGCAATTAATCTCTACATGGACGTTCATGTACCCCAAGCGATTACTGAGCAGTTACGTCGTCGTGGTGTGGATGTTTTAACAGCATTTGAAGATAGTGCAACGGAATTGCCAGACAATGAACTTTTGGCAAGAGCAAGTCAGCTAGGTAGAGTTTTATTTACTCAAGATATTCGCTTTCGGGTGATGGGTGAAGATTGGCAAAGTCAAGAAATACAGTTTGCCGGTTTGATCTTTGGACATCAACTGGGAGGCACTATTGGTCAATTTGTCAAGGATTTGGAACTCATTGCTCTAGGATCTGAACCTGACGAATGGCTGAATGTTATTGAATATATTCCTTTCTAAATTATTGCAAAACAAGCCTTATTTTTAATATAAAGCTGTCTCACCTTAAACCCTAATACTTGCAACAAATCCCTCAACCCTTCCAAATACTCGCCACCCAAACCACCGCCAAAACCCCCAATAACAACCAAATCCCCACAATCACAACAGCAGCTATCTTACTCGTCGGCTTACCCTGACTAATCACCACTTCCGCCTTTTCACGACACTCCATTAAAACATCAGGAGGAATCATTTTCAGTACCAAAATAATTCCCAACGGCACTAAAATCAAATCATCCAAATAACCCAAAATCGGAATCACATCAGGAATCAAATCAATCGGACTAAACGCATACGCCACAACAAAGCCTGCAAAAACCCGTGCATACCAAGGCACTCTAGGGTCTTTACAGGCGATATAAATAGCGTAGGTTTCCTTTTTAAGTTGCCTAACTCGTTGCTGCCATGTCATTTTTGGGTTCATGGCATCCAAAAACCTTTATTTTACTGAAACAGAAAGTTTCTCAGTCAGTGCTTCTTTCAACAAATCTGCCTTATCAGTCTGTTCCCAAGGTAACTCCAAATCAGAGCGACCGAAGTGACCATAAGCAGCGACATCTTGATAAAAACGACCACCGCGTAATTTTGGCAACTGACGCAAGTTAAACTTCTGAAGAATACCAGCCGGACGCAGTTCAAAATGCTGTTTTACCAACTCCAGCAAACGGTCTTCCTCAATCTTGCCCGTGCCAAAAGTTTCAATCATCATACTCACAGGACGCGCCACCCCGATCGCATAACTTAGCTGAACTTCACACTTATCAGCCAAACCTGCTGCCACAATATTCTTAGCAACATAACGCGCTGCATAAGCCGCCGATCGGTCTACTTTCGTGGGATCTTTACCCGAAAAAGCACCGCCACCGTGGCGAGAATAGCCACCGTAGTATCAACAATAATCTTACGCCCAGTCAGCCCAGCGTCGCCCTGAGGACCACCAATTACAAATTTACCTGTGGGGTTAACTAAAAAGCGAGTATTGGCGTCTGGCTTGATTTCTGTTTCCGAGAAAACTGGTTCGACAACCGCAGTCCACAAGTCTTTTTTAATTCTCGCCTGAATTGCTGCCTCGTCGGTAATACCATCAATTGATGCCGCGTGTTGAGTGGAAACCAGGACAGTATCAATTCCTACCGGGCGTCCATCTTCGTATGCTACTGTGACTTGAGTTTTACCATCCGGTCTCAGATACGGCAACTCTCCAGCTTTTCGCACTGCTGCCAAGCGCCGGGAAACGCGATGTGCCAGACTAATCGGCAAAGGCATCAATTCTGGGGTTTCGTTGCAGGCAAAGCCAAACATCAAACCTTGATCGCCAGCACCAATGGCATCTAACTCATCTTCGCTCATCTCATCCCGACTTTCTTGCGCCATCGTGACGCCTTGAGCAATGTCAGGAGATTGTTCATCCAATGCCACTAGTACAGAACAACTGTTGGCAGAGAAACCATTATCGGCGTTGTTATAGCCAATTTCGGCAATTTTTTTGCGGACTAAAGCGACGTAGTTGACTTGGGCAGTGGAGGTAATTTCTCCAGTAATTAGCACCAAGCCTGTATTAACAACCACTTCGGCGGCAACACGACTACGTTCGTCTTGGGTTAGTAAGGCATCCAAAATTGCATCAGAAATCTGATCGCAAATTTTGTCTGGATGACCTTCGGTAACTGATTCGGAAGTAAATAGGTATCGACGAGTCAACGATAAATTCTCCTTGGATGGTGGCAAGATTGATAGATGGCTTGGTCTAATTGCAGAGACCACAACCCGCAATCATACCAACATTAGTTTGCAATCATAGCAGGATTTAAGCTTTTCAACCGAGTTGTTAGGTTTCTTTTCTAGCATTCCCCGCTCGGAAAAGGTATTTTTCTATCTTTAGATAGATTGTTAAAGTTTATTTTTTGCCTAATTCTGGGATAAATCTTGTGGCTTAGTCAGATTATGCGCTCAACGTTATGTAGTCCATACGCTCAATGTCATCACGCTCAAGACCTTCTATCTTTAATATGACTTTTTGACCTACTGTTAGAGGCGAGTCCCAGAGAATAGCTGGAACATAAGCATCTTGCTTCCGCAAAAACTCATCAGTGAAGCCATACCCATTGTTAATTTCCAGAATTTCCTGAACTTCTATTTGGCTCAATTGTGAACGGAACTCGCACATTCCAATAAATTCATCTTCCAGCCATTCTTCAGACTCATACTCTTCCACAGAAATATATTCTGGTGGCTCCATGTAAAATTTTTCTAGGGATTCACCACAGTTAAAGAAATGGTATCCGATGTAGTCACTCACATCACTGACTTGGTAAGTGATCGCTTTTGTATGCATCCAAGCTGAAAGCGATTGAACCGCCTCATCATCAAGATACATTCGATTAGGGAAAAACCGGCTTGCCTGAATTATTGTCCAGGGATGTTTGCGAAACTGAAAAATGATCCCGCTTTTCTCGGCTACAAGCTCAATCTCATGTTCGTAAATATTACGCTGCCAAAGAGACACTTGTCTCGTCTGGCGTAAAGCTTGTCCCACTTGTTCGATAGGTGATTGCACGAGAACTAAGTAATCGTTCAAGTCAAGGAATTCAATGCCACGACGCTGTTTTATAGGAACGCCTTCGTTGTATGTTTGTGTTAAAAAAGTGCCTATCATTTGCTCATAAATAAAAATATTATTAAGAAGTGTAAAAAAGTATTACTGTTTAATAATCATCACGTCAACTGCACAATCACTTTCACCTCCACACATCTGCTCCATCAATTTAGTTAGCTTAGTTAAGAGAGGTTGCTGAGAATTTTTTCCACATATACTACTCAAATCCTGAGTTAACCCTTCCTGTGTCTGCATATAGCAAACTGGTAGGTTAGTAGTTGAATAGGAAATTACTGGAAATTGATCGTTTCTAGATGGTTGTTGAGCTAAAGCCAGTTTAGTTGTTATTAGAATCAAAGCAGATGATGAGACAACTATAGCTACAGTTAAGAATTTCACCATGATATTGTCAGCCAGGAGAGAAGAGGGTAGCAGAAAATATTTTTGTAAATTACCTATCGGAGCGATAGCTTCATAGAAGATTGATCTTTTTCCAGCTCGATATATAGCAAATGAATCCTATTCGACTGAAAATTTCTTGATAACCTCAACCGAATTATATTGAGTCGTTACTTGTCTGTGAATCATAAACAGTAGCTAATTAGAGAGTGCCGGGTCTTCTTGTTATTACCCTTACTGGTTCTGCTCTACCTGTATAAACCGTAGGATTTAATTGTATAGCGCGACCCATTACCAAATCACTCTTGCCTCGCTTTCCACGAGGATAGTCACAGACTACACTTTGATAGACAGCAACCCCAGAACCCGTTCTTTTAGCCAGTTCAGTTACACCCACCGTAACTTTAGTATCAGATGTGGTTAGTAAAATAAGCCTTGGTACAGGACGTAAAGGTAATGGCTCCTCATCCATACCTGCTGGTGAGTCATTAGCTAGAACATCAATATATCCCTCAATTTGGGGCTTATTTCTATTAAGAGATATTTTTGAAGTTCTGGCTTTCGCGTCAAAGAAAACACTTTCCGGAAATATTCCTTCTCTAACTACTTGACCGTCATCCCTTTCAACTATTAAGGCTAAGGTGTCTACAGCATCTGGAACCACATTTCTATTTGTTGCTAGTGAGAAATAAGGCTTCTTATTCTCAGTAAGCCCTAGACTATAAAGGGCAAAATCTTGAAAAAGCTTTTCAAAGGCGCCAGAGCTATTTATTCTCTTTGGATCTACACGTTGAATAAGCTCTGATTTAGATAGTGGAGTTCCTGTACCAGCACATGACCTTTGGGCAACACGTGCTACTGCCTCAGCATTAATATCAGTAGGTTTCTCCTCAGTAGTTTGCCCATTTGCGATTAAGGGTGTTAGCAATGTCATCAGCAAACTTGAAACTATATGCACAGTAACTAGTAACTTTAAATGGAATGACATTAATCCTCTCCTTTTAAAGTTCTGTTGTAATTAGCTGCATAGTTTCTTAGCAGGAACCAAAGTTAAAGTTTATGGTTTTGAAACTATAAAAAGATTCCTTGCCATTCTTCTGGACGTCTAACCTAAAATCCTCTATCTATAGGTATATCTAAATAAGCGGTTTCCCTTCGTTAACTACCCTGCTGACACTCTACTAGTCTTGAAGCCAACGCCGAACCAACTAAATCCCATTTTCCTAAAACAATTCCATCAACGCCACCGGCTGGCAAATGACCAAGGGGTGCGATATTTTGGTCAAAGGTTAGGTCTGAGTAGTTTAGCCAGTTGCCATGACGACGCCAACCTAAGCGATCGCCAAATCGACACCAAATCGTATAATCCAGATCAATCTTGCCCTGAATACTCTCCCAAACTTGTTTTTGGATACTATAACCAAAACGTCCGTCGCTATAACTTACCCAGATGCGATCGAGCATACACAAGTCTTCACAAGGAAACTTTTTAAAATCTTCCGCCCTCATCCAAGCTGCTTCGGTTCGACCAGATACCTGAAGTAAAATTCTGGTAGTTTCCAAATCTGCCTCTTTCCAGTGTCTGGCTGCCAATAACTGGCTGAGTTTCTGATAACTCATCGGACGATCCGTAACAGTCAGCTTTTGTAAATTTTGTTGCACTGTTGTTGACGTAAGCAATTCCTCCTGCACCACAATATCTGTATCTCCCTGTAGTGTTTTGTCTTCTGCCAACTGCGGTTTTAACTTATTAGCTTCAGCCCAAGTTGGAGTAATTGCTGGTACAGGTATTGTTGAATTTAAAATATCAGGTTTAACTGCCTTTAAATCTTCTAACACTTGCTCCGCGCGTTGATAGCGATCCTTGGGTAAATCTTGCAGCAATTTATCTAAAATTTGCCCTAACTTCTGACTAATTATGATACTTTTGGGTAGATATTCTCGCCACATCCACCGACATTGCTGCGCATCATAAATCTCACCAGAACCGTCTACTTTTGGTAAATGTCGAGTTAATAAACAAACACAGGTGACACCCAAGCTATACAAGTCACTAGCAGGAAAGGCTTGACCACGCATTTGTTCGAGGGGTGTATATCCGGCAGTGCCAACGGTAGTACCAACTGTGCCAACTGTTCCTGTTGATAATTTAGAAACACCAAAATCAATTAATATTAGCCGTCCTAGTTTCTGGTTTTGGGAAGTACGGCGACGCATAATATTGCCTGGTTTGATATCTCGATGAATTACACCCCGCGCGTGGATAAATTTGAGGACGGGCAATAAATCAGCAAGCAATTGTCGAATTTTTTGTTCATTAAAAGCGCCTTCAATAGCTAATTCTTGTTTTAAATCCAGCCCATCGATAAACTCTTGTACCAGATATAATTGCTTATCTTGTTCAAAGAATGCCAGAAGTCGGGGAATTTGTGGATGTTCTCCGAGTTGTAACAACCGCATAGCTTCTTGGTTAAACATGGCGGTGGCTTTGCACAAAGCGACTGCATCGGCTTGAATATCAGATGATGGAGAAAACTGCTTGACCACGCAAAGGGCGTTCATGCAGTCTAAATCGACAGCTTGGTAGGTTCTGCCAAAACCACCGCCGCCGATGTATCTAATGGCACGGTAGCGGTTTCTCAGGAGAAGATGAGCGCCGCAACTTTGGCAATATTTAGCTGTATCGGGGTTGATACGCTCAGAACAGTGGGGATTGAGGCAGTAGATCATACCTGGGAAAGGTTCACCTGGTTGAGTATATGGTAGAGCTTCCTTCGTGAAAAATCTGGCAGGATGGCAAAAATCATGATTTGGGGAGGGTTATGGGGATTTTCAAGGCGATGGAGGCGGCTAAAGAGTTAATAAACTGCTAATAAACCGGGAATTTATCCAGTTGAGGATTGTTATTAAGATAAAGTTTGCTTGGGTAAATAGCAGTCAAGGAGTCTCCTAAAATCTACTAAGCTATAAGGTTATGAATGAAAGGTGAGTTGTGGCGTTTAAAGTAGGTTTGTTAGGACTGGGGACTGTTGGTACAGGTACAGTGGAGATTTTGCAGAACCGCGAGGGACGTAATTCGCTGTTGCAGGATATTGAAATTCAGCGGGTGGGAGTGCGATCGCTAAATAAACAGCGTCTAGTGTCCTTACCATCAGAAATTATGACAACGGATCTTGAGGCAATTGTCACTGATCCAGAGATAGATATTGTAGTCGAGGTGATGGGTGGTTTGGAGCCAGCGCGATCGCTCATACTAAAGGCGATCGCCCATGGTAAGCATATTGTCACCGCTAACAAAGCCGCGATCGCACGTTATGGTGATGAAATCTTCACAGCAGCCGAAAAAGCAGGCGTCTACGTCCTCCTAGAAGCGGCTGTAGGCGGCGGCATCCCCGTCATTCAACCCCTCAAGCAGTCCTTGGGCGTTAACCGCATCCACAGCATCACAGGCATCGTTAACGGCACAACCAACTACATCCTGACGCGAATGCAAACCGAGGGCGGCGAATTTGCCGATATCCTGTCCGACGCACAACAACTCGGTTACGCCGAAGCTGACCCTACGGCAGATGTGGATGGCTTAGACGCTGCTGATAAAATTGCCATCTTGGCATCCTTGGCCTTTGGTGGACGGATTAAATTAGAAGACGTAGCTTGTGAAGGCATTCGCCAAGTTAGTGCCGCTGATATTGCCTATGCCCAAAAACTGGGGTTTGTGATTAAATTACTTGCCGTGGCAAAACGAGAGAAAACAGCACAAAATGATACTCCAGAGGCAGAAATGCTTCAGGTAAGTGTGCAACCAACTCTCGTCCCCACAACTCATCCTCTTGCCAGTGTCGGAGGTGTTTATAATGCGATACTTGTAGAAGGCGAACCCATTGGACAAGTGATGTTTTCTGGTCCCGGTGCCGGTGCCGGTCCCACTGCCAGCGCCGTCGTCTCGGATATTTTAAACATTGCCGCCGTTTTGAAAACAGCAGGAACAACTCATCAACTGCACCCTTTATTAAGCTGTTCTCATCAACACTACTGCCGAATTGCCCCAATTTCAGAAGTAGTCACTCGTTTTTATGCCCGTTTTCTCACAAAAGACCGTCCTGGTGTAATTGGTAATTTGGGAACTTGTTTTGGCGAGCATAATGTTAGTTTAGAGTCAATTGTCCAAACTGGTTTTCAAGCAGACCTTGCCGAAATCGTAGTTGTCACTCACGATGTCCGAGAAGGCAACTTTCGACAAGCGCTTGCTGAAATTCGTACACTAGAAGCTGTAGAAAGTATTCCTAGTATTTTACAAGTACTTTAGTTTTTGTTATTGGCATTTTCACTAATCACTAACTTATGAGATCTTGCTGGTTTGTCATTTCAACACTTCTTTTACTACTTACCACAACCCTAGGCACTAAAGCCAACGCAGCGAGTAATTTAACTCCTACAGATTCTCAATTAATCGCACAAAGTGATTCACCACAGCCCAAAGTCTGCCCTCCACCGATACTATCTCGTCTAAGTCGGCACAAAATAGCTACGGGTGAAACAGTTGCAAGTATTGCTAACAAATATAATCTAATTCCTGCAACCGTATTAGGTCTAAATCCTAATTTAAAAGCAGGCACAATACCCGTAGGCAGTGAAATTTTGATTCCTCCTTTTAATGGTATTCGTGTTGCAGTTCCCAAAGGTTCCCGCTGGCAAGATGTTGCTGCAGCCTACGGTATTCGAGCCGAGATTTTGTATGAGTTGAATGGTTGTCAAAAGCAACCTCAACAAGTTTTTGTGCCTGGGGTAAGTTGGACAACACAAGCTAATTCGCGTCAAGATAGCAGTTATAGCGGTTTTGCCGGTTATCCGTTGTCAACCAAGGCAACAGTCGGACTTAGTTACGGTTGGCATCAAAACCCGAATACAGGGCAAGCGATATTTCATAGTGGGGTAGACTTAATCGCAAAAGTAGGGACGCCTGTGCTAGCTGTTGATGCCGGGACAGTTGCTTTTGCCAGTACTCAGGGCAGTTATGGTAATTTAATTGTGATTAATCATGAAGGTGGGCGACAAACCCGCTATGCTCATTTAAAGGATATGAGTGTGGCGGCAGGGAATGCAGTTAAAGCCGGAGATAAAATTGGTACAGTTGGTATTACTGGACGTCCTGATGTTGAGCAACCGCATTTGCATTTTGAAGTGCGTTTCTTTTCGTCCCAAGGATGGGTAGCACAAGATCCTGAGCCGAATCTTAAGGCAAAGCCTACCGCTCAGAGGTGAAATTTTTGTACAGTGGGAAGCTTTAGGTAAAATTTTGTGTTCCAGTTGCATAAGTGGCACAAAAGATGATGGGTTTTCCTACTACAATTCTGGTTATTGCCAATAAGATATGATCTAATCTTGCCAGCCACCAAAGCGGGCGTCAATCATTTCTCAAGAGAAGATTCGTCAAATCTTGAAATAGTTCTCGGCATTGCTGAGAAATGCCTCCCAGACTAAAAAGGCTTAAATCAGGAGGCATTGAGGGATAAATCTCATGCCAGAATTCAGGGCGCTTTATCCCTCAAAATCACCCAATCAAAAAATTGGCTACTAAACCTGTACTATTACCTTTTTAACAGACAAACTTAAAGAAAGAAACCAAGAGCCTCAAGAACTATTCCTATGTTGCCAGTACAACCGCCTCCGAGGACAAGCGGATTTTATACGCTACTGAAAAACCGACCTTTTATGGTGCTATGGTTTGGACAAGTTTTGTCTCAGGTAGCAGATAAAGTCTTTTTTGTGTTACTAATTTCTCTCCTTAAAGAGTATCATTCGCCGGGAATGTTTGAAAATTCAATGCGTTCAACATTGATGGTTGCTTTTACTCTACCAGCGATGTTATTTGGTTCGGCAGCGGGAATTTTTGTGGATAGATTTCCTAAGCAGCAATTGATGATTGCTACTAACGTAATCCGTGCCGTATTGATGATATTAATTCCAATTTTACCCAAGCATTTTTTCATTTTATTAGTAATTACATTTTTAATTTCTAGCGCCACACAATTTTTTGCTCCAGCGGAACAATCAGCAATTCCCTTGCTTGTGCCACGGGAAAACTTGATGTCAGCAAATGCACTATTTACAACAACCATGATGGGTTCTTTGATTGTTGGTTTGGCAATTGGAGAACCATTATTAAGCTTCGTTAAAACGGCGGGAGGAGATAGTTTTCAAGATTTCTTTGTTGCTGGATTGTATATTATTGCAGGAGTCAGTGTTTGTTTTATTAAAATTCAAGAACCAAAACTTAGTCCGGCTAAACTATCAGTTCATCCTTGGCAAGATTTTCAAGCAGGTTTAAGTTATCTGTGGAAAAACCGTGTAGTTAGAAATGCGATGTTACAGCTAACAACTCTATATTCTGTCTTAGCTGCTTTAACAGTGTTGGCATTTAATTTGGCAGAAAGAATTGGTTTAAAGTCAACACAATTTGGCTTTATCTTAGCAGCGGCAGGAGTTGGTTTAGTCTTTGGTGCGGGGATATTAGGTCATTGGGGCGAGAGTTTTCATCATAAACCATTGCCGTTGATTGGCTTCTTGAGTATGGCGTTTGCCTTAGCGATTTTTACCTTTATTCACGATAAATGGTTAGGGTTATTACTAAGCGCTGTTTTCGGTTTGGGTGCTTCTTTAATTGGTGTGCCGATGCAAACAGTTATTCAGGCTTCAACAGAAGAATCAATGCGCGGCAAGGTGTTTGGATTTCAAAATAATGTGGTGAATATTGCCCTGAGTTTACCACTGGCAATTGCTGGTCCCCTGACTGATTCTTTTGGTCTAAGAACTGTTTTAATTGGTATGAGTATTGTTGTGGCGACGGCAGGAATTTGGGCTTGGCATAATACTCGCGACGTTTTGCAGGATGTTATCTAATTGTTGACAAATGATAGATCAGAAACCCCTCATCCCCTTGTGGGCTAATTTATCAGTATTTTCTAGTGCAAAGCTACTCAGAACCGGATTTTCTTACTCCCCTCTCCCACAAGGAGAGAGGGGGAAAAGCTTGATCTTCATCGCCTTTGACTTTAAGTTGACACCCTTAATAGTCCGTGCGTTCTGGAAGATGTTGTTATAATGGCAGACTAACTAACAACTGCGGTAAGTGTTTCTTCTGGCTTAGAAACTGCTTCATCTTGAGGCAAACCGAGGATGTCTTGATACATTTGGATGTAGTCAACCGCCGACTTATTCCAACTAAAATCTTCCCTCATCCCACGCTGCTGTAAGGTGTGCCATTGGTCTTTGAACCGAAATGCTTCACAGGTTCGCGCCATACAAGTATAGAAGTCTAGGGGTTCATAGCGGTCAAAGCAGTAACCTGTACCAGTCTGGTTAACGGGATCATGGTGAGAAACTGTATCGACAAGACCGCCAGTGCGCCGCACAATGGGGACACAACCGTAACGCATGGCTAGCATTTGGCTGATGCCGCAGGGTTCAAACCTGGAAGGCATTAAGAAGGCGTCACTACCAGCGTAGATGCGGCGTGAGAGGGCGTCGTTGTAGAGTAGTTGGGCAGACATCCGCCCGCGATAACGGGATGCCATTTCCCACATTTGGGTTTCATAATAGCGATCGCCTGTACCTAGTAGGATAAACTGACTGTCGGTATATGCCATAAAGCGATCGAGTACTTGGATTAGTAAATCAATGCCTTTTTGGTCTACCAATCGCGTTACCATTCCCATCAGGAAGGTTGCCGAATTCACTTGCAAACCAATTTCTTCTTGCAGGGCAATTTTATTAGCGCGGCGTGCCTCTAGGTTATCGACACTAAACTTTTGAGGGATGAATTTATCGGTTTCGGGGTTATAACTTTCGGTATCAATGCCATTAACAATACCAACGGTTTTATCGCTGATAAATGATAGTAAACCTTCTAATGTTTCCCCATATTCAATGGTTTGGATTTGTTGGGCGTAAGTAGGGGAAACCGTGTTAACGCGATCGGCAAATTGTACCGCCGCTGCCATGGTATTATGCCCTTGCATATACCATGGACACCAAGTAATCTTCTGTAAGTACCAGCTCCAAGGTCCTTGATAAGCTAGGTTGTGGATAGTGAAGACCGTGCTAATATCTGGATCTTGATGCATCCACACCGGAATCATGCCTGTATGCCAGTCATGACAATGGATGATTTGAGGCTTCCAATAGTTCCAGCAAAACTCCGCCGCACCATTGGCAAACAGTGTAAAGCGCCAAGCTTCATCCTCGCCACCGTAGACGCTGCGACCGGCAAAACTAGGATGTCCAAATAGATACAAGGGAACATCAGTACCTGGTAAAACTGTCTCATGGACAGAGAAATTTTGGAACATGGCGCTGCCGTGCCAGACTGGATCGCCTTCGATCTTCATTTTGTCTGGTAAAAAGCCGTAAAATGGCATGAAGATCCGCACATCATGCCCCATTTGTCTCAAGACTTTTGGTAGTGCGCCCACGACATCCCCCATCCCACCGACTTTGGCTATCGGCGCTGCTTCTGCGGCAACAAATAGAATTCTCATGTTGATTTTTGTGTGAATCTTAGATAGTCATACCAGTTAATGGTCATCCTATCTAGAGATAGGCTCTGTTGTCTGTTATTTTTGGGGCATAATTTTTCAGGAGAGGGGGCGGCAGGGTTTGGATAGGATGCGGTGTGATGGATTGTGGGGCGATTATAGATATAATCCATCGGATTGGATGCGTTACACCCGTAGGGGCGTCCTCACGCTTTGCTCCGGTGTCGTGCGCCCCTACAATAGGGCGTATGACACTTTTCCTTTCCTATTTTGGAGATGAACGATTTCAGGAATGTTAAGATGGCTGAAGATATGATGGCTACCATTTTAATTGTTCAAACCCTCTACGCGCCCTGATTTTCTCTAAAATGTTGACGCTGGTGTAGATGTCACCTAACGCGATTGGCTAGTTCATGTCTAGCTGCCGCATCTTTCCTGGATGTCGGGTTTTAGGCTTTCCCGAATTTTCTGCACCAAGGCATCAATATCTTGACTCTCCTCTCTGGCGGTGGCTCATTCTGGCTTGCAGCAAAAGATGATTTATCTCCTCAACAAAATCGTGTTTTTGAGACTTGCAATATGGAGATTGGTGCAATTTTTGGACTTCTTGGTAGTAAGGCTTCCAACTTACTTCAAGGCACTAATCAGGAGGAAGAAGATTAGAGTAGATGGCTGCATTGTATATCCTGTAAGGGTTTTAGTAAAAGCCATTTCATAAAATTTTGAGTTGAGTTAATTGTGACTGCTTATTAATAAGTATCGAGCATCTACATTGAGAAGGATTAATTTGGTGGAGAGCTAGGGATCTAAGAGTAAAAGATCGGTAATAATAGAACTCTCTCATACGTTGAGAACTGGAGTCCTGTAATACAACTGTACTAAGGCATTAGAATATGAAAAAACTAATGCGGCAATTTTCTGTTCTCACCATATGCCAAGCAAGATTAGAGCTAGGGAAGCGCTTATCCCAGTATAGAAAGCTATCGCTTAACTTAATGGTACCGTTGATACTAATTGGCACAACGCTGATGGTTGGCGCAATAGCCATAGCTAGCTACCAGACGGTACGAGAACTAATTGTCGAAAAACTTAAGCAAAATGTACTACTGGAAGTCCGTCAAGGTACAGATGAAATTGATCAATGGCTGGCTGTCCAAAAATCTGAAGTCCAAACCCTTGCCAATACCCCGACTGTCGGTTCTTTAAATTGGCTAATAACTGAATCTTATTTGCAATCAGAAGTAAAGCGATTCAATGATTTTTTCTTCTTTTCAGTAGCCAATGCTGATGGCTCATATTACAATACCCAAGTCGGTCGTGCCCAGGCAAATCTCAAAGACCGTGGGCATTTTCAAAAAGCTATGGCGGGGCAAGTTAATATTTCTGATCCCTTGATTAGTCGTACCACCAGAAAACCTGTAATTTTCATCGCCGCCCCAATTCGGACAAATACACAAGCAAATAGTGTTCCCATTGGTGTATTAAGTGGTAGCTTCAAAGTTGATCGTATAACTAAGGTAGTCAATCAACTGAAATATGGGAAAGATAGCTATGCCTTTGCTCTAAATTCTCAAGGACAAGTTATTGCTCATCCCAACTCAAAACTAATTGGCACATTTGAAAAACCTGCACCAAGTTTTCTTCAGTCAAATGATCCAAACTTGGTAGCAATTGCCCGTCGCATGAAAAATCGGGAACAGGGAATCGAATTAAGGCAATTGGATGGCACTTTTAAATACATTGCCTATGTGCCACTCCAAGAAACAAATTGGTCAGTCGCGTTAGTTATTCCTCAACAAAATATAGAATCAGAACTGAGTTCGCTAAATTGGCTTGCCTTTACCTTAGGTATACTACCAGTCATTTTCGCTTTGGTAGTTTGGCGACAAATTAGGCTATCCCAAAAAGCAAAAACCCAAGTTAAGCTTTTACGCCAAACTCAAAGACAATTGCAGCAACAAACTCAAGATTTAGAACAAGCACTACAAGAACTGAAACAAACTCATTCTCACCTAATTCAAAGCGAGAAAATGTCTAGTCTGGGTCAATTAGTAGCAGGAGTTGCCCACGAAATTAACAACCCAGTCAACTTTATTTCTAATAATATTAACTATGCTGACGAATATACTCAAGACCTGCTCAAACTACTACAACTATATCAGCAACACTATCCCAATCCTACACCAGAATTAACTGAACAAATTGCCACAATTGACCTAGCTTTCTTAAGCGAAGATTTGCCAAAACTAATTAATTCAATGAAGGTTGGAGCCGACCGCATTCAAAACATTGTAGTCTCTTTAAGAAACTTTTCTCGCAAGGATGAATCAGAAATGAAGCCAGTTGATATTCATGAGGGAATCAATAGCACTCTAATGCTCCTACAAAATCGGCTCAGAGCCAAGTCTGAGTATCCAGGGATTGAGGTTATTAAAAAATATGGAGATTTACCATTAATTGAATGCTGTGCAAGTCAACTCAACCAGGTATTTATGAATGTCCTTACTAATGCAATTGATGCCCTAGAAGAGCGCGATAAACAGCGGACAGATCTTGAATTAGAGCAAACTCCTAGCACAATTAAAATTTTTACCGAACAGGTTGACTCTAATTGGATAAAAATCCAATTTACAGATAATGGTACTGGTATTCCAGAAAGTCTACAAAAACAAATTTTTGATCCGTTTTTTACGACTAAACCTGTTGGCAAAGGTACGGGCTTAGGTTTATCTATTAGCTACAAAATTGTGACGGAAAAACATCAGGGACGATTGCAATGTCATTCTTGCCCTGAGCGAGGTACAGAATTCGTTATAGAAATTCCCTTGCACAAGTCAATTTAAGCACATTCTGCTCAATTAAACTGAAAATTTTTGTTCTCGCAACTATCAATTTACAGATGTGGGTGTTAGGGTAGGTAGCCATTCTTGGCGCAATTTATTAATAGCTTCTTCTTTTAATTTCGCTTCAATTTCAATCCAAGGTGCATTACGATAAGAACTTGGCATTACGGTAATTAAATCGCTATGATGCCTGTCATTAAACGCTGTAGTGCCATTAGAAATATGTACTAATTGCCATTCGGAAGGAGACCAAGTAGTTGCTGCCGCTGCCAGCATTTCGGCAACGCTGGGATGTTCGTAACTATCTAATTTTTCATGAATAACATGATGATGAGCATCAAGTACCATTGGGATACCAGCTTGCCGACAAACCGCTAAAATTTCCTGAGCACTATAAGAATATTCGTCATTTTCTAATGCTAGACGGGAGCGAATTGCTTCGGGTAAGCTGCCAATTACTTCTAATAATCGCTCAGAGCGATCGCTTTTTCCCCCATGAATCTCAATCATTGCCCAAGGTGAACGCGGTAGCCCCAACTTATCCATCACCATTGCATGATAATTCAAAATCT
>JAPJYX010000201.1:0-17750 GCA_030503985.1 Himalopsyche tibetana
CGTTTGATAAAAATAGATAAAATATCTAAAAATTTTCAATTTTTATAGTAAATCATCAATTATTTAAGAGGTATATATACGATTTTTTACAAGACCAGTGTTTTCGCATAAATGAATATATTTTTTTTAAGAGTATATAAAATTTTATATTAATTAAGATATTCACAATTCTCTTATCCTATCTTTTAACTTAAAAATCAAACTTTTATTAGACATTTTCTCTCTAGGGTAAGATTTATGAAATTTAAAGCTAGTGACCAAATCGTTTGATAAAAATAGATAAAATATCTAAAAATTTTCAATTTTTATAGTAAATCATCAATTATTTAAGAGGTATATATACGATTTTTTACAAGACCAGTGTTTTCGCATAAATGAATATATTTTTTTTAAGAGTATATAAAATTTTATATTAATTAAGATATTCACAATTCTCTTATCCTATCTTTTAACATAAAAATCAAACTTTTATTAGACATTTTCTCTCTAGGGTAAGATTTATGAAATTTAAAGCTAGTGACCAAATCGTTTGATAAAAATAGATAAAATATCTAAAAATTTTCAATTTTTATAGTAAATCATCAATTATTTAAGAGGTATATATACGATTTTTTACAAGACCAGTGTTTTCGCATAAATGAATATATTTTTTTTTAAGAGTATATAAAATTTTATATTAATTAAGATATTCACAATTCTCTTATCCTATCTTTTAACATAAAAATCAAACTTTTATTAGACATTTTCTCTCTAGGGTAAGATTTATGAAATTTAAAGCTAGTGACCAAATCGTTTGATAAAAATAGATAAAATATCTAAAAATTTTCAATTTTTATAGTAAATCATCAATTATTTAAGAGGTATATATACGATTTTTTACAAGACCAATGTTTTCGCATAAATGAATATATTTTTTTTAAGAGTATATAAAATTTTATATTAATTAAGATATTCACAATTCTCTTATCCTATCTTTTAACATAAAAATCAAACTTTTATTAGACATTTTCTCTCTAGGGTAAGATTTATGAAATTTAAAGCTAGTGACCAAATCGTTTGATAAAAATAGATAAAATATCTAAAAATTTTCAATTTTTATAGTAAATCATCAATTATTTAAGAGGTATATATACGATTTTTTACAAGACCAGTGTTTTCGCATAAATGAATATATTTTTTTTAAGAGTATATAAAATTTTATATTAATTAAGATATTCACAATTCTCTTATCCTATATTTTAACATAAAAATCAAACTTTTATTAGACATTTTCTCTCTAGGGTAAGATTTATGAAATTTAAAGCTAGTGACCAAATCGTTTGATAAAAATAGATAAAATATCTAAAAATTTTCAATTTTTATAGTAAATCATCAATTATTTAAGAGGTATATATACGATTTTTTACAAGACCAGTGTTTTCGCATAAATGAATATATTTTTTTTAAGAGTATATAAAATTTTATATTAATTAAGATATTCACAATTCTCTTATCCTATCTTTTAACTTAAAAATCAAACTTTTATTAGACATTTTCTCTCTAGGGTAAGATTTATGAAATTTAAAGCTAGTGACCAAATCGTTTGATAAAAATAGATAAAATATCTAAAAATTTTCAATTTTTATAGTAAATCATCAATTATTTAAGAGGTATATATACGATTTTTTACAAGACCAGTGTTTTCGCATAAATGAATATATTTTTTTTAAGAGTATATAAAATTTTATATTAATTAAGATATTCACAATTCTCTTATTCTATCTTTTAACATAAAAATCAAACTTTTATTAGACATTTTCTCTCTAGGGTAAGATTTATGAAATTTAAAGCTAGTGACCAAATCGTTTGATAAAAATAGATAAAATATCTAAAAATTTTCAATTTTTATAGTAAATCATCAATTATTTAAGAGGTATATATACGATTTTTTACAAGACCAGTGTTTTCGCATAAATGAATATATTTTTTTTAAGAGTATATAAAATTTTATATTAATTAAGATATTCACAATTCTCTTATCCTATCTTTTAACTTAAAAATCAAACTTTTATTAGACATTTTCTCTCTAGGGTAAGATTTATGAAATTTAAAGCTAGTGACCAAATCGTTTGATAAAAATAGATAAAATATCTAAAAATTTTCAATTTTTATAGTAAATCATCAATTATTTAAGAGGTATATATACGATTTTTTACAAGACCAGTGTTTTCGCATAAATGAATATATTTTTTTTAAGAGTATATAAAATTTTATATTAATTAAGATATTCACAATTCTCTTATCCTATCTTTTAACATAAAAATCAAACTTTTATTAGACATTTTCTCTCTAGGGTAAGATTTATGAAATTTAAAGCTAGTGACCAAATCGTTTGATAAAAATAGATAAAATATCTAAAAATTTTCAATTTTTATAGTAAATCATCAATTATTTAAGAGGTATATATACGATTTTTTACAAGACCAGTGTTTTCGCATAAATGAATATATTTTTTTTTTAAGAGTATATAAAATTTTATATTAATTAAGATATTCACAATTCTCTTATCTTATCTTTTAACATAAAAATCAAACTTTTATTAGACATTTTCTCTCTAGGGTAAGATTTATGAAATTTAAAGCTAGTGACCAAATCGTTTGATAAAAATAGATAAAATATCTAAAAATTTTCAATTTTTATAGTAAATCATCAATTATTTAAGAGGTATATATACGATTTTTTACAAGACCAGTGTTTTCGCATAAATGAATATATTTTTTTTAAGAGTATATAAAATTTTATATTAATTAAGATATTCACAATTCTCTTATCCTATCTTTTAACTTAAAAATCAAACTTTTATTAGACATTTTCTCTCTAGGGTAAGATTTATGAAATTTAAAGCTAGTGACCAAATCGTTTGATAAAAATAGATAAAATATCTAAAAATTTTCAATTTTTATAGTAAATCATCAATTATTTAAGAGGTATATATACGATTTTTTACAAGACCAGTGTTTTCGCATAAATGAATATATTTTTTTTAAGAGTATATAAAATTTTATATTAATTAAGATATTCACAATTCTCTTATCCTATCTTTTAACATAAAAATCAAACTTTTATTAGACATTTTCTCTCTAGGGTAAGATTTATGAAATTTAAAGCTAGTGACCAAATCGTTTGATAAAAATAGATAAAATATCTAAAAATTTTCAATTTTTATAGTAAATCATCAATTATTTAAGAGGTATATATACGATTTTTTACAAGACCAGTGTTTTCGCATAAATGAATATATTTTTTTTAAGAGTATATAAAATTTTATATTAATTAAGATATTCACAATTCTCTTATCCTATCTTTTAACTTAAAAATCAAACTTTTATTAGACATTTTCTCTCTAGGGTAAGATTTATGAAATTTAAAGCTAGTGACCAAATCGTTTGATAAAAATAGATAAAATATCTAAAAATTTTCAATTTTTATAGTAAATCATCAATTATTTAAGAGGTATATATACGATTTTTTACAAGACCAGTGTTTTCGCATAAATGAATATATTTTTTTTTTAAGAGTATATAAAATTTTATATTAATTAAGATATTCACAATTCTCTTATCTTATCTTTTAACATAAAAATCAAACTTTTATTAGACATTTTCTCTCTAGGGTAAGATTTATGAAATTTAAAGCTAGTGACCAAATCGTTTGATAAAAATAGATAAAATATCTAAAAATTTTCAATTTTTATAGTAAATCATCAATTATTTAAGAGGTATATATACGATTTTTTACAAGACCAGTGTTTTCGCATAAATGAATATATTTTTTTTAAGAGTATATAAAATTTTATATTAATTAAGATATTCACAATTCTCTTATCCTATCTTTTAACTTAAAAATCAAACTTTTATTAGACATTTTCTCTCTAGGGTAAGATTTATGAAATTTAAAGCTAGTGACCAAATCGTTTGATAAAAATAGATAAAATATCTAAAAATTTTCAATTTTTATAGTAAATCATCAATTATTTAAGAGGTATATATACGATTTTTTACAAGACCAGTGTTTTCGCATAAATGAATATATTTTTTTTAAGAGTATATAAAATTTTATATTAATTAAGATATTCACAATTCTCTTATCCTATCTTTTAACATAAAAATCAAACTTTTATTAGACATTTTCTCTCTAGGGTAAGATTTATGAAATTTAAAGCTAGTGACCAAATCGTTTGATAAAAATAGATAAAATATCTAAAAATTTTCAATTTTTATAGTAAATCATCAATTATTTAAGAGGTATATATACGATTTTTTACAAGACCAGTGTTTTCGCATAAATGAATATATTTTTTTTAAGAGTATATAAAATTTTATATTAATTAAGATATTCACAATTCTCTTATCCTATCTTTTAACTTAAAAATCAAACTTTTATTAGACATTTTCTCTCTAGGGTAAGATTTATGAAATTTAAAGCTAGTGACCAAATCGTTTGATAAAAATAGATAAAATATCTAAAAATTTTCAATTTTTATAGTAAATCATCAATTATTTAAGAGGTATATATACGATTTTTTACAAGACCAGTGTTTTCGCATAAATGAATATATTTTTTTTAAGAGTATATAAAATTTTATATTAATTAAGATATTCACAATTCTCTTATCCTATCTTTTAACATAAAAATCAAACTTTTATTAGACATTTTCTCTCTAGGGTAAGATTTATGAAATTTAAAGCTAGTGACCAAATCGTTTGATAAAAATAGATAAAATATCTAAAAATTTTCAATTTTTATAGTAAATCATCAATTATTTAAGAGGTATATATACGATTTTTTACAAGACCAATGTTTTCGCATAAATGAATATATTTTTTTTTAAGAGTATATAAAATTTTATATTAATTAAGATATTCACAATTCTCTTATCCTATCTTTTAACATAAAAATCAAACTTTTATTAGACATTTTCTCTCTAGAGTAAGATTTATGAAATTTAAAGCTAGTGACCAAATCGTTTAATAAAAATAGATAAAATATCTAAAAATTTTCAATTTTTATAGTAAATCATCAATTATTTAAGAGGTATATATACGATTTTTTACAAGACCAATGTTTTCGCATAAATGAATATATTTTTTTTTAAGAGTATATAAAATTTTATATTAATTAAGATACTCACAATTCTCTTATCCTATCTTTTAACATAAAAATCAAACTTTTATTAGACATTTTCTCTCTAGGGTAAGATTTATGAAATTTAAAGCTAGTGACCAAATCGTTTGATAAAAATAGATAAAATATCTAAAAATTTTCAATTTTTATAGTAAATCATCAATTATTTAAGAGGTATATATACGATTTTTTACAAGACCAGTGTTTTCGCATAAATGAATATATTTTTTTTTAAGAGTATATAAAATTTTATATTAATTAAGATATTCACAATTCTCTTATCCTATCTTTTAACTTAAAAATCAAACTTTTATTAGACATTTTCTCTCTAGGGTAAGATTTATGAAATTTAAAGCTAGTGACCAAATCGTTTGATAAAAATAGATAAAATATCTAAAAATTTTCAATTTTTATAGTAAATCATCAATTATTTAAGAGGTATATATACGATTTTTTACAAGACCAGTGTTTTCGCATAAATGAATATATTTTTTTTAAGAGTATATAAAATTTTATATTAATTAAGATATTCACAATTCTCTTATCCTATCTTTTAACTTAAAAATCAAACTTTTATTAGACATTTTCTCTCTAGGGTAAGATTTATGAAATTTAAAGCTAGTGACCAAATCGTTTGATAAAAATAGATAAAATATCTAAAAATTTTCAATTTTTATAGTAAATCATCAATTATTTAAGAGGTATATATACGATTTTTTACAAGACCAGTGTTTTCGCATAAATGAATATATTTTTTTTAAGAGTATATAAAATTTTATATTAATTAAGATATTCACAATTCTCTTATCTTATCTTTTAACATAAAAATCAAACTTTTATTAGACATTTTCTCTCTAGGGTAAGATTTATGAAATTTAAAGCTAGTGACCAAATCGTTTGATAAAAATAGATAAAATATCTAAAAATTTTCAATTTTTATAGTAAATCATCAATTATTTAAGAGGTATATATACGATTTTTTACAAGACCAGTGTTTTCGCATAAATGAATATATTTTTTTTAAGAGTATATAAAATTTTATATTAATTAAGATATTCACAATTCTCTTATCTTATCTTTTAACATAAAAATCAAACTTTTATTAGACATTTTCTCTCTAGGGTAAGATTTATGAAATTTAAAGCTAGTGACCAAATCGTTTGATAAAAATAGATAAAATATCTAAAAATTTTCAATTTTTATAGTAAATCATCAATTATTTAAGAGGTATATATACGATTTTTTACAAGACCAGTGTTTTCGCATAAATGAATATATTTTTTTTAAGAGTATATAAAATTTTATATTAATTAAGATATTCACAATTCTCTTATCCTATCTTTTAACATAAAAATCAAACTTTTATTAGACATTTTCTCTCTAGGGTAAGATTTATGAAATTTAAAGCTAGTGACCAAATCGTTTGATAAAAATAGATAAAATATCTAAAAATTTTCAATTTTTATAGTAAATCATCAATTATTTAAGAGGTATATATACGATTTTTTACAAGACCAATGTTTTCGCATAAATGAATATATTTTTTTTTAAGAGTATATAAAATTTTATATTAATTAAGATATTCACAATTCTCTTATCCTATCTTTTAACATAAAAATCAAACTTTTATTAGACATTTTCTCTCTAGAGTAAGATTTATGAAATTTAAAGCTAGTGACCAAATCGTTTAATAAAAATAGATAAAATATCTAAAAATTTTCAATTTTTATAGTAAATCATCAATTATTTAAGAGGTATATATACGATTTTTTACAAGACCAATGTTTTCGCATAAATGAATATATTTTTTTTTAAGAGTATATAAAATTTTATATTAATTAAGATATTCACAATTCTCTTATCCTATCTTTTAACATAAAAATCAAACTTTTATTAGACATTTTCTCTCTAGGGTAAGATTTATGAAATTTAAAGCTAGTGACCAAATCGTTTGATAAAAATAGATAAAATATCTAAAAATTTTCAATTTTTATAGTAAATCATCAATTATTTAAGAGGTATATATACGATTTTTTACAAGACCAGTGTTTTCGCATAAATGAATATATTTTTTTTTAAGAGTATATAAAATTTTATATTAATTAAGATATTCACAATTCTCTTATCCTATCTTTTAACTTAAAAATCAAACTTTTATTAGACATTTTCTCTCTAGGGTAAGATTTATGAAATTTAAAGCTAGTGACCAAATCGTTTGATAAAAATAGATAAAATATCTAAAAATTTTCAATTTTTATAGTAAATCATCAATTATTTAAGAGGTATATATACGATTTTTTACAAGACCAGTGTTTTCGAATAAATGAATATATTTTTTTTAAGAGTATATAAAATTTTATATTAATTAAGATATTCACAATTCTCTTATCCTATCTTTTAACTTAAAAATCAAACTTTTATTAGACATTTTCTCTCTAGGGTAAGATTTATGAAATTTAAAGCTAGTGACCAAATCGTTTGATAAAAATAGATAAAATATCTAAAAATTTTCAATTTTTATAGTAAATCATCAATTATTTAAGAGGTATATATACGATTTTTTACAAGACCAGTGTTTTCGCATAAATGAATATATTTTTTTTTTAAGAGTATATAAAATTTTATATTAATTAAGATATTCACAATTCTCTTATCTTATCTTTTAACATAAAAATCAAACTTTTATTAGACATTTTCTCTCTAGGGTAAGATTTATGAAATTTAAAGCTAGTGACCAAATCGTTTGATAAAAATAGATAAAATATCTAAAAATTTTCAATTTTTATAGTAAATCATCAATTATTTAAGAGGTATATATACGATTTTTTACAAGACCAGTGTTTTCGCATAAATGAATATATTTTTTTTAAGAGTATATAAAATTTTATATTAATTAAGATATTCACAATTCTCTTATCCTATCTTTTAACATAAAAATCAAACTTTTATTAGACATTTTCTCTCTAGGGTAAGATTTATGAAATTTAAAGCTAGTGACCAAATCGTTTGATAAAAATAGATAAAATATCTAAAAATTTTCAATTTTTATAGTAAATCATCAATTATTTAAGAGGTATATATACGATTTTTTACAAGACCAATGTTTTCGCATAAATGAATATATTTTTTTTTAAGAGTATATAAAATTTTATATTAATTAAGATATTCACAATTCTCTTATCCTATCTTTTAACATAAAAATCAAACTTTTATTAGACATTTTCTCTCTAGGGTAAGATTTATGAAATTTAAAGCTAGTGACCAAATCGTTTGATAAAAATAGATAAAATATCTAAAAATTTTCAATTTTTATAGTAAATCATCAATTATTTAAGAGGTATATATACGATTTTTTACAAGACCAGTGTTTTCGCATAAATGAATATATTTTTTTTAAGAGTATATAAAATTTTATATTAATTAAGATATTCACAATTCTCTTATCTTATCTTTTAACATAAAAATCAAACTTTTATTAGACATTTTCTCTCTAGGGTAAGATTTATGAAATTTAAAGCTAGTGACCAAATCGTTTGATAAAAATAGATAAAATATCTAAAAATTTTCAATTTTTATAGTAAATCATCAATTATTTAAGAGGTATATATACGATTTTTTACAAGACCAGTGTTTTCGCATAAATGAATATATTTTTTTTAAGAGTATATAAAATTTTATATTAATTAAGATATTCACAATTCTCTTATTCTATCTTTTAACATAAAAATCAAACTTTTATTAAACATTTTCTCTCTAGGGTAAGATTTATGAAATTTAAAGCTAGTGACCAAATCGTTTGATAAAAATAGATAAAATATCTAAAAATTTTCAATTTTTATAGTAAATCATCAATTATTTAAGAGGTATATATACGATTTTTTACAAGACCAGTGTTTTCGCATAAATGAATATATTTTTTTTAAGAGTATATAAAATTTTATATTAATTAAGATATTCACAATTCTCTTATCCTATCTTTTAACATAAAAATCAAACTTTTATTAGACATTTTCTCTCTAAGGTAAGATTTATGAAATTTAAAGCTAGTGACCAAATCGTTTGATAAAAATAGATAAAATATCTAAAAATTTTCAATTTTTATAGTAAATCATCAATTATTTAAGAGGTATATATACGATTTTTTACAAGACCAGTGTTTTCGCATAAATGAATATATTTTTTTTAAGAGTATATAAAATTTTATATTAATTAAGATATTCACAATTCTCTTATCTTATCTTTTAACATAAAAATCAAACTTTTATTAGACATTTTCTCTCTAGGGTAAGATTTATGAAATTTAAAGCTAGTGACCAAATCGTTTGATAAAAATAGATAAAATATCTAAAAATTTTCAATTTTTATAGTAAATCATCAATTATTTAAGAGGTATATATACGATTTTTTACAAGACCAATGTTTTCGCATAAATGAATATATTTTTTTTTAAGAGTATATAAAATTTTATATTAATTAAGATATTCACAATTCTCTTATCCTATCTTTTAACATAAAAATCAAACTTTTATTAGACATTTTCTCTCTAGGGTAAGATTTATGAAATTTAAAGCTAGTGACCAAATCGTTTGATAAAAATAGATAAAATATCTAAAAATTTTCAATTTTTATAGTAAATCATCAATTATTTAAGAGGTATATATACGATTTTTTACAAGACCAGTGTTTTCGCATAAATGAATATATTTTTTTTAAGAGTATATAAAATTTTATATTAATTAAGATATTCACAATTCTCTTATCTTATCTTTTAACATAAAAATCAAACTTTTATTAGACATTTTCTCTCTAGGGTAAGATTTATGAAATTTAAAGCTAGTGACCAAATCGTTTGATAAAAATAGATAAAATATCTAAAAATTTTCAATTTTTATAGTAAATCATCAATTATTTAAGAGGTATATATACGATTTTTTACAAGACCAGTGTTTTCGCATAAATGAATATATTTTTTTTTAAGAGTATATAAAATTTTATATTAATTAAGATATTCACAATTCTCTTATCTTATCTTTTAACATAAAAATCAAACTTTTATTAGACATTTTCTCTCTAGGGTAAGATTTATGAAATTTAAAGCTAGTGACCAAATCGTTTGATAAAAATAGATAAAATATCTAAAAATTTTCAATTTTTATAGTAAATCATCAATTATTTAAGAGGTATATATACGATTTTTTACAAGACCAGTGTTTTCGCATAAATGAATATATTTTTTTTAAGAGTATATAAAATTTTATATTAATTAAGATATTCACAATTCTCTTATCCTATCTTTTAACTTAAAAATCAAACTTTTATTAGACATTTTCTCTCTAGGGTAAGATTTATGAAATTTAAAGCTAGTGACCAAATCGTTTGATAAAAATAGATAAAATATCTAAAAATTTTCAATTTTTATAGTAAATCATCAATTATTTAAGAGGTATATATACGATTTTTTACAAGACCAGTGTTTTCGCATAAATGAATATATTTTTTTTAAGAGTATATAAAATTTTATATTAATTAAGATATTCACAATTCTCTTATCCTATCTTTTAACTTAAAAATCAAACTTTTATTAGACATTTTCTCTCTAGGGTAAGATTTATGAAATTTAAAGCTAGTGACCAAATCGTTTGATAAAAATAGATAAAATATCTAAAAATTTTCAATTTTTATAGTAAATCATCAATTATTTAAGAGGTATATATACGATTTTTTACAAGACCAATGTTTTCGCATAAATGAATATATTTTTTTTTAAGAGTATATAAAATTTTATATTAATTAAGATATTCACAATTCTCTTATCCTATCTTTTAACATAAAAATCAAACTTTTATTAGACATTTTCTCTCTAGGGTAAGATTTATGAAATTTAAAGCTAGTGACCAAATCGTTTGATAAAAATAGATAAAATATCTAAAAATTTTCAATTTTTATAGTAAATCATCAATTATTTAAGAGGTATATATACGATTTTTTACAAGACCAATGTTTTCGCATAAATGAATATATTTTTTTTTAAGAGTATATAAAATTTTATATTAATTAAGATATTCACAATTCTCTTATCCTATCTTTTAACATAAAAATCAAACTTTTATTAGACATTTTCTCTCTAGGGTAAGATTTATGAAATTTAAAGCTAGTGACCAAATCGTTTGATAAAAATAGATAAAATATCTAAAAATTTTCAATTTTTATAGTAAATCATCAATTATTTAAGAGGTATATATACGATTTTTTACAAGACCAGTGTTTTCGCATAAATGAATATATTTTTTTTAAGAGTATATAAAATTTTATATTAATTAAGATATTCACAATTCTCTTATCTTATCTTTTAACATAAAAATCAAACTTTTATTAGACATTTTCTCTCTAGGGTAAGATTTATGAAATTTAAAGCTAGTGACCAAATCGTTTGATAAAAATAGATAAAATATCTAAAAATTTTCAATTTTTATAGTAAATCATCAATTATTTAAGAGATATATATACGATTTTTTACAAGACCAGTGTTTTCGCATAAATGAATATATTTTTTTTTAAGAGTATATAAAATTTTATATTAATTAAGATATTCACAATTCTCTTATCCTATCTTTTAACTTAAAAATCAAACTTTTATTAGACATTTTCTCTCTAGGGTAAGATTTATGAAATTTAAAGCTAGTGACCAAATCGTTTGATAAAAATAGATAAAATATCTAAAAATTTTCAATTTTTATAGTAAATCATCAATTATTTAAGAGGTATATATACGATTTTTTACAAGACCAGTGTTTTCGCATAAATGAATATATTTTTTTTAAGAGTATATAAAATTTTATATTAATTAAGATATTCACAATTCTCTTATCCTATCTTTTAACATAAAAATCAAACTTTTATTAGAAATTTTCTCTCTAGGGTAAGATTTATGAAATTTAAAGCTAGTGACCAAATCGTTTGATAAAAATAGATAAAATATCTAAAAATTTTCAATTTTTATAGTAAATCATCAATTATTTAAGAGGTATATATACGATTTTTTACAAGACCAGTGTTTTCGCATAAATGAATATATTTTTTTTAAGAGTATATAAAATTTTATATTAATTAAGATATTCACAATTCTCTTATCCTATCTTTTAACATAAAAATCAAACTTTTATTAGAAATTTTCTCTCTAGGGTAAGATTTATGAAATTTAAAGCTAGTGACCAAATCGTTTGATAAAAATAGATAAAATATCTAAAAATTTTCAATTTTTATAGTAAATCATCAATTACATAAAAAATTTAATAAATAGTAAAAGAAATTACTTTCATAAATAAATTTACAATTTATCACCTTTATCAGTCATTTTACTATAAACTACACCATGAAAAAAACCCCCAATAAAAATAATAAATAATTTAAAGATAAAGGTAAATAAATTTTTCATGCCATATATATTAATTTATCATAACGAAATCGAGGTAAAGAACCCCGGACTCAAATAAATATAAATGATAAAAAAATTATTTTTAAATAAAACATAATAGAATTCAAATCAGCTCCTAAAAATAAAACACAAAATAATATTCTTATAAATAAAATTCTTGAATATTCAGCTAAAAAAATTAAAGCAAATCCACCTCTCCTATATTCTACATTAAACCCTGAAACTAATTCACTTTCCCCTTCAGCAAAATCAAAAGGTGTTCGATTTGTTTCAGCCATTATTGAAGAAAATCAACACAATGCTAAAGGAAACAACAAAAATAAAAATCAAATATAGTCTTGAAAAAAAAAAAAGTCCAACAACCGAAATCTTATCACCATAAAAATTAGTGAAAGTAAAATTAGAGCTAGTCTGACTTCATACGAAATTGTTTGAGCTATAGAACGAATTCTCCCTAACATAGCATACCTGGAATTAGAAGATCATCCTGCAATTATCACTGAATAAACTGAAATTCTAGTAATTCTTAAAAAAAAAAGTAACCCTAAAGAAAAAGAAATAAAACCTATGATATACGGAATTACTATTCAAATTAAAAGAGATAAAAATAAACCTAAAACCGGACTAAAATAGTAAGATAAAAAGTTAGATTTATAAGGAATAATTTGTTCTTTAGAAAACAATTTAACTGCATCTCTAAAAGGTTGCAAAACTCCTGTAAAACCAACTTTATTAGGCCCTTTCCGAATTTGAATATAACCTAATACTTTCCGCTCTAAAAGAGTTAAAAAAGCTACTCCTAAAAGTACTCCAATTAATAAAATAAGAACTCCCACACTAATTAATCTAATATCATATACTATCATATTACTATTTAAATAATAAATTATTTATTTATAAATTCTAAATTTATCACATTAATCTGTCAAAATAGCAAATCATTTTTTAATAATTTTCATTATTTATAAAATTTATTTTTTTTACCAAATCCTTTCGTACTAAAATAAAATTGTATTAATAAAGATAGAAACCAACCTGGCTTACACCGGTCTGAACTCAGATCATGTAAAATTTTAAAAGTCGAACAGACTTAATATTTGAAATTTTGCACCCAAAAATAATTTTAATCCAACATCGAGGTCGCAATCTTAATTTTCAATAAGAACTTAAAAATTAAATTACGCTGTTATCCCTAAGGTATCTTATTCTAATAATCCATAATACAGGATCAATTAAAATCAAAAATTTTTGATTATTTTTATAAAAAGTTAAATAAATTTCAAGATCACCCCAACCAAATAATTTTTTCTAAACTTAAATTAAAATTAATTATAAAGATCTATAGGGTCTTCTCGTCTTTTAATAATATTTCAGCTTTTTAACTAAAAAATTAAGTTCTATTTAATTTAATATGAGACAGTTTTTATTTCGTCCAATCATTCATTCCAGTCTTCAATAAAAAGACTATTTATTATGCTACCTTCGCACAGTCAAAATACCGCAGCCCTTTAAATTTAATTCAGTGGGCAGATTAGACTTTAAATTATTAATCAAAAAGACATGTTTTTGTTAAACAAGCGAATATAAATTTGCCGAATTCCTTAAATCAACCTATCTAAAAAATTATTAATTAAATTTAATGTATATATACTAATTTTACCATTATTTTTAAACCTTATAAATTCAAGTTTATAATTTAATAATTAAATTAACTCATTAAATTAAAACATAAACGTTATAAAATTATTTATAATAAATTAAATTAAATAAAAAATTTTAACTCTAATAATTTTAATATACACATTTTAAACTTGTCTAAAAATATACATTGTAGCTTATCCCACAATATATAGGTATAAATTTCTAATGAATTTATTAATAAATTCATTAATTAAATTTTACCTAAATTAAAATAATTTCTTAAATAACTAGGTATCATAAAGAACGAATAACGTTTCATTTCTAATTAAGAATAATTAATAATTATTACACATTAACTAACCCTCTTAATTAAATCTCTTAATTTCGAGAAATTTAAATAATTAAAATATTTTAAATAAACTCTGATACACAAGATACAATAAATTAAATTTACTTTTAAAAAATTCAATTTTCAATTATTTCATCAATCTTTCACAATAAAAATAAACTATAAATTATTTAAATTTTTCTTTAAATCTACTAAATTCATTAAATTAAATATTATTTTAATTAAAATTAATATATACAAACTCAAAATTAAATTAAGATTAATATTTTCACGTATAGCTGAATTGCACAACAATTATTCTATGTAAAAGAACTACTTTACTATTTAAGTTTTAACATGAATTCTAGAAACACTTTCCAGTACATCTACTATGTTACGACTTATCTCAACTTATAATGAGAGCGACGGGCAATATGTACATATTATAAAACATATAATCATTAATGTTAACTTAAATTAATTACATTTAAATCTAATTTCAGCTTGAGATTTCACCCAAACATCTAAAAAATAAATTTATTATAACCCATTATATTCTTAATTATAAACTATATCTTGATCTGATTTAAATAAAATTATTATTAAAAAATTTTTTAAATTCTTATAAAAAACTTTTATAACGACGATATACAAATTAAATTAAATTAAGTAAAATTAATCGTGGATTATCAAAAAACAGGTTCCTCTAACTTGAATAAAATACCGCCATATTCTTTAAATTTTAACTTTATTAAGTTTACTTATTTAACCATAATTTAACTTTGAATAATAGGGTATCTAATCCTATTTTAAACCCAAAATTGTAAAAAATAAAAATTTTATAAAATTAAAATATTATATTTTTAAAAATTTCACTTAATAAAAACATATTTTTTATAATTTTTACATATTTTTTATTTTCAAATCAATTTAAATTTTTTGTATTAATTGTATAACCGCAACTGCTGGCACAATTTTTGTTAATAAAAGAATTCTCCCTAAATCTTAGTTTCCTAAATATTTAATTTTATATATTACTTATATAATTTAAATTAGTTAAATATTTAAGTTAGACTAATGTTCAGTTAATAATTAATATATACATACAAAAACTCATAAATTCTTAAGCTAGAATTAACTTTTTATTAAAATTAATAATATTAGATTATTATTTAATCTAATATTTTATTTAATCTTATTTAAATTTAATAAAATGCCTGATTAAAGGGTTACTTTGATAGAGTAAATTATAAAGAGTTATCTTTTTTTATTAACTTATTTAATTTAGAATTTAACTAAATCTTTAAATATCAAAAATTTATGTGCAACATACACTATCAAATAAACATTTTAACAAAGATTTTAAGTTAAATTTAAACTAAAAATTTTCAAAATTTTAAATAAAGAAAAATCTTTAAATCTTAAAAAAATAAGCTAATTAAGCTAATGGATTCATACTTCATTAATAAAGGTTATAATCCTTTTTTTTTTATCTTTAATTGAAATAAAATACTATTAATTTCTCTTTTAATCTGAAGTACTTTAATCTCAGTAACATCTCATTCTTGATTGGGAATTTGAATGGGGTTAGAAATCAACCTAATATCTTTTATCCCACTAATTATCGAAAATAAAAATATAATTATATCAGAAGCAATACTAAGATATTTTTTAATTCAAACTTTAACATCAATTAATCTTTTATTTTTTATTATCTTAACTAAAATATTTTCAAATTTTCAATGAATTACTAATATTATAATAAACTTTTCTCTGTTAATAAAAATAGGAGCAGCTCCGTTCCATTTTTGATTTCCTAAAGTAATAAGAGGATTAAGATGATTAAATTGCTTTATTTTATCTACATGACAAAAAATTACCCCAATAATTGCTATTTCTTTTAGAATAAATTATAACACAATTTTAATGGCTATTATTTTATCTGCTTTAGTAGGAGCTATAGGGGGAATTAATCAAACCTCTATTCGAGTAATTATAAGATTTTCATCTATCAGTCACATAAGTTGAATACTGACTAGAATATTAATTAGTTTAAATTTATGAAGAGTTTATTTTTCAGTATATTTAATTTTAAATAGAATAATAATATTAATATTTTCTATCAATAACTTTTTTTTCCTAAACCAAATATTTAACACTAAAATAAACTCTTCTATATTTTTAAGAATTAATATTAATATACTATCTTTAGGAGGATTACCCCCATTTTTAGGATTTTTCCCTAAATGATTAGTAATTTATTACATAAGAATATCTAATATATTAACTATAATTATTTTTCTTACTCTAATAACTCTCGTCACTTTAAGATTTTATATAAATATCTTATTTAGAAGAATAATTGTAAATTATTCTCAAACTAAATGATTTACAAATTATTTTAAAACTAAATCTATAATTTTTATATATTTTATTAATTCAGTTTCTTTATTTAGTTTACTAATTATCTCATTTTTAAATTTTAGATTTTAACATTTAAACAAATGTACCTTTAAATTTGCAATTTAATATCATAAATTGAATATAAAATCATTAAATTATTAAACAATGAATATTTTCAACAAATCATAAAAATATTGGAACTCTTTATTTTATTTTCGGAATTTGAGCAGGAATAGTGGGTTCTTCACTAAGTATAATCATTCGAACAGAATTAGGAATACCTGGACCTCTAATTGGAAATGATCAATTATATAATGTAATTGTAACTGCTCATGCATTTATTATAATTTTTTTCATAGTTATACCTATTATAATTGGTGGATTTGGAAACTGATTAGTTCCCTTAATATTAGGAGCCCCTGATATAGCTTTCCCTCGAATAAATAATATAAGATTCTGACTTCTCCCCCCTTCTTTAACTTTACTTACTATAAGAAGAATTGTAGAAAATGGAGCAGGAACAGGATGAACTGTTTATCCACCTCTTTCTGCCAATATCGGACATGCCGGAAGATCAGTAGATTTAACTATTTTCTCCCTACATCTTGCAGGAATTTCCTCTATTTTAGGAGCAATTAATTTTATCACAACAGTAATTAATATACGATCTAAAGGAATAACTCTCGACCAAATACCTTTATTTGTATGATCAGTAGCAATTACAGCACTTCTTTTACTACTTTCTCTCCCAGTATTAGCTGGAGCTATCACAATACTTTT
>JAPJYX010000202.1:0-13366 GCA_030503985.1 Himalopsyche tibetana
CATCTTTTTGCAAGACTATCTAATACATCGAATCCCACATTGTGTCTAGTTTGGGCGAATTTAGTTCCAGGATTACCCAAGCCAACAATTAACTGCGGAATTACTAATTCATCACTCATAGGATCTTTGTTTATTATTAGTGTTGACAGAAACCCGACTTTTTGGAAAAGTCGGGTTTCTAACCCTTCTAGTTATGAGATTAAGCTTCAACTATTTTACCCGATCGAACGTGCAAAATCTGCGATGAGTCTAACCATTTTGCATCAAATGCACCTAAATGAGTCGTAGTAATTAAAGTTTGAAATCTATCTTCGATCGCACTGAGTAATTGATTTTGACGAGTAAGATCGAGTTCGGCTAAGACATCATCGAGAAGTAATAATGGTGGTTCGCCGACGATTTGTTCGATTAGTTCTAGCTCTGCTAATTTGAGTGCTAAAACGAGAGTACGTTGTTGTCCTTGGGAACCGTACGATTTTGCTGGTGTATCATTAATAGTTAATTCAATTTCATCGCGATGGGGACCAACTAGCGTATTACCTAAGCTTTGCTCGGCGGCTCGGCGCAGGTGCAATCGATCGACAAATGCTTGATAAATTGATTCTGGTGTGTTCTCAGTCGCGGCAATATTGGGTGTATAGGTAATTGTTAATTGTTCGGTGTTTTTACTAATTTTAGTATGCCATATTCTGGCGATCGGTGCTAGTCTATCGATGATTCTCGATCGACGACGAATTACTTTTGTTCCGGTGATAATTAGCTGATGATTCCACGATGCTAATTCGGCGGGATCTAGGGTGCGTTCTTCTGCTTGTTTGAGCAGGCTATTGCGCTGCTTTAATATCCGCTGATATTCCTGTAAAATATGTGCATAAATTGGCTCAATTTGAAATAGTAATCCATCGATCCAATGTCGGCGAGTTTCTGGATTTCCTCGGACTAAATCTAGATCCAATGCTGAAAATTCTACGGCATTTAATATCCCTAAAAAATCCAGTTGTCGCTTGAGATTTTCCTGGTTGACAGTAGCAATCCGTCTCCCCTTATCCTTAATCGTTAATGCCAGATCGATCGAGCCATGTTGACGTGTCAATTGAGCGGTAATCTTGCTTTCTCTTTCACCAACTAAGACTAAATCTCGATCGCGCGAAACTCGATGACTCTTAAGTGTCGATAACAATTCCACCGCTTCCAACAGATTCGATTTACCCTGCGCATTATCGCCAAGTAAAATCGTCTTAGGCGCAGAAAAAATTATTTCCTGTTCCTGATAATTCCGAAAATGACGCAGATGGAGACGATTCAAATACACAGAAGAGGGGATTCCATTGCTAAACTGGCGATCGCTACTTATTACTTATTACTTATTACTTATTACTTATTACTTATTACTTATTACTTATTACTTATTACTTATTACTTATTACTTATTACTTATTACTTATTACTCCGGATAATCTAGCTCTGATTTATCACTAACTGCACGAACAATTCTTGAAAGCTCGTATTTTTCATCTACCGCAATCCGACTGGGAGAACCACTAATAATCCCTTCATAGTTACGGAAAGAATCCTTGATTTCTGCCCCATCTTTGCTGATTGTATATTCATGAATACCTTTATCATGCCAAGAACCACGCATTTTAAATACGTTGAGTGCGCGAGACATTTCCCCGCGAATCTCCACATATTGGAGCATTAAAATTGTATCCGTAATCGTAGAAATATGGGAGTCAGTAATCGAATGAGACCCCATAAATTGGTCGGAAGTATTTGTAAAAAATCCGGTGATTTCTTCCTGCTTCGCATAACCAGTCACCCCAATCACAAATTGACGGAAAGAATTATTACTCACACCCCTAGCTAATGCTGAGAGCGAATCGATCGCAATTCGATCGGGTTTAAAGTCAGCAATTTCTGATTTAATCGTCTGTAAATGGTCTTCCAATCCGGCTGACTCTGGATAGGTACACAGGATTTTTAGCAATCCTTTTCGCTCCAACTCTTCAAAGTCAATTCCCCAAGACGACGCATTTCTTGATAACTGCGCTCTAGACTCCTCATAGGCGAACAAAATCGCCCGCTCCCCTGTCAAACAGGCTTCTTGGATAAATTTGCTCACCAGCAGGGTTTTACCCGTCCCAGTGGCTCCAGTAGCGAGAATGATTGAGTCCTTGAAATAGCCACCACCGCACATCGTATCGAGTTTTTTGACCCCCGATGATACCCGAACATTGGAAGACTTCTGGGTGAGGCGCATCGCCCCTAATGGGAAGATATTAATGCCGTGATTGGTAATCGTAAATGGGTATTCGCCCTTCATATGAGTGGTACCCCGCAGCTTGAGAATTTCAATCGTCCGGCGACGACGTTCTCCTTCTAGCACATTTCGGACGATCGCGACGTTATCCGAGACAAATTCTTCGACTCCAAAGCGTGCGACTGGACCATATTCTTCGACGCGCTCTGTGGTCATAATGGTAGTAGCACCCATTTGTTTGAGTCTAGCTACCAGCCGGAAAATCTCGCGCCTAACTACCGAGGCTGCGTCGTATTGTTGGAAGATCGCGGTGACGGAATCGATCGATACCCGCTTCGCTTTATACTTAGTAAAGGCATATTGAATCCGCTCGATCAATGCCGAAAGATCGAAATTCCCGACGACTTCTTGTCCTTCAGGATCGGGAGAAGCATCAAGAATAAATAACTTCCCATCATCGATCAATTTCTGCAAATCCCAACCGAAACTGTGGGCATTTTTAATAATATCGGCAGGTGATTCTTCAAAGGTGACAAAGATCCCTGGTTCATCAAAGTAGGAAATGCCGTTATAAATAAATTGGACTGCTAACATGGTTTTACCCGTTCCCGATGTCCCACTGAGGATCGTCGTTCTACCAACGGGTAAGCCACCATGGGAGATGTCATCAAAACCCTCAATCATCGTGTGAATTTTCTGCACACCTAGAGGATTTAACGGTAATTCTGATAATTGATTCATACGGATCGTTGCGGCAATTTGGAATTTTTCTAATTGAATAACTAATTAAACTCTAGAAATATGGATTTAGATCGGTATCCTCGCTCGAGTTTTAGCTGTTAAAAATCCCCATCGCGTTCGGATAGCTCTTCATATAACAGATCCAATCCAATCAGCACTTTTTCTCGATCCGACAAGTCGCCAATAATTTTGCGCACTGGCGGCGGTAGGACTTTGGATAGAGTTGGAGTTGCTAAGATTTTGTCTTCTTCGGCGAGTTGGGGATTTTTGAGCACATCAATTACTTTAAGCGCATATACACCTTTAAACTCTTCTTCTAAGATATTCTTTAGAGTTCGGAGCGCTCGAACGGAATTTGGTGTATTCCCTGCGACATAAAGCTTTAAGATATAAGTTTTCATTAATGGAGTCATAAAATAAACTGTTAAATAAGTCGTAAGTCGTAAGTCGTAAGTCGTAAGTCCGCACGCAGTTATGATGACGGGGATTTAAACCTCTGCTCTTCGTTAATTATAAATAGTGAGTTATTAGACTCGATTATTTGGAACTTGAGATCGAATAACGGTACTGTAGGGATTCTTATTACTCAATGATGCGATCTATTTTAGAGTAGGGGCAATTCTTGAGTTGCCCTCTTCACTGTCAACTGTCAACTGTTTAAGATACCTCTCGGGGTACCGATCGACGATACATTTCGCACAGATGGGCGATAATATCAATCAGGGTCAGCCGATAATCTAACAAAATATCCTCGCTACGTCCTTCTAATTTTAGCTGATTGGAGAATTCTTCCATCAATTCCATGTGAATCTTGACAATCTCGGAAACCGCCAAATCTCTAAAAAACGTGGCACTCACAAATTCATCGATCTCGTCATTGAGATTGCTGTTATCAGCAAAATAGCTTAAAACGATCTGACGATATTGCAATTTTAACCGATCGATTAGCTCTCGTTTCTCCTGGCGATCGAGATGTCGGAAAAAGTAGCGGGGATTTCGCTTGTAGTAAACTGCCAGATATCCCAGCCGCTCGTTGAGCTTCTGCGCTAGACGACGTTGCTGTTGCAGCAGAAAATTGGGTTCGGAGATGACGATCTCGGTTGCGGCTGGTGGAGCATCCTCGGCGGCTGGCATAATGGGCGTTAAGTTCAAAAACTTCGCAATGGCTTTGTCGATCGCCACTCCAATCTCGGACAGTTCCGTTACTGCTAAAATTACTTCGGATGGCTGATAGATATAACTACTAGATATCGATGAATCGATGCTGGTGGGAAAATCGATGTTGGCTGAATTGGGCGGTGTCAATCGATAAACGATCACTACTGGTAAAATTAGTCCGCGATCGTAAAGATGATCCATCACTGCCAACAGTTGTTGCTGGGAGTAAAAAACTAGACAGTCTAGTTCTTGCTTCACTAGCTCGATCTGAGCTAGAAACTCGGATTGACTGGTAAAATACTGCAATTGATAACGCTCGGCACCCAAATACTGACTCAATAACGGTAATAGATCCGTTGAGTCAGCCAAAACTGCAATTGAGAGGATACCAGACAAGATAATTTACACTCGCTAAAGGTGCTAAAAAGTGGATATCAGACATCGATCGAAGATGCAAATAAACTTAATATTTATTTTATAATCATAACACTTTTAGATTCTCTTTGGCACGCTAAAGCTATCAAGCCTAAAACCTAAAGCTATCAAGCCTAACTTAAAGTTTCAAAGATTCGGTATTAACTTTGGACTCTCTAGAGAGAGCAACTTTACCAGTACGGGCAATTTCCTTGATCCCAAATTTCTGGAGAACTTGGACGATCGCCACAATCTTACCAGGATCGCCGACCACTTCTAGCGTCAGCGCATCTTCAGATGCATCAACTACCCGCGCTCTGAAGATATGGGCGAGTTCGATGATTTCCGATCGATTGATACTAGTAGCATTAACCTTCAGCAGCATCAATTCTCGTTCCACACAGGGAATATCCGTGATATCCAACACCTTGAGGATATTCACCAATTTATATAACTGTTTCGTCAGTTGCTCGATCGAGTGTTGATCGCCATTGACCACCATTGTGACACGCGATCGACCAATCTGTTCCGCTGGCCCGACTGCCAAACTTTCGATATTAAAGCCCCTCCGGGCAAACAATCCCGCGATTCGCGTCAAAACTCCAGCTTCATCTTCAACCAAAACAGATAGAGTATGTTTCATTTCGATTAGGTGTTAGGGATTAGGTGTTGGGTCTTAGCTGTTCTAGTGCTAAAGCTATCAAGCTATCAATCCTAAAACCTAAAGCCTAACTATTAGCTACTATTTAGCCACAGCTTAATATTGTCTCACAATTTTTAGTTGTCACAATTTTAAAAAAATGTAATTATCTGCGTATTTCAGCAAGAATAACGGACATAATAGATAGGGTTTATCTTTCTACCTGGAGTATTACGATTATGGGTTTCTTCAAAAAACTGTTCGGCATGGAAAAACCAGAAAATGCTGAAATCAATCCTGTCGCTGCTGCTGGTGAGACAGCTCCAGATGGTGGCGAAATCGCAGCAGAACGGCTGGGAGTCAATGGCGAATACGACCAAAGTGGTTTAGCCAAGCGTGTCGCACTAGCTTTTGATGAAGATGCATCTGTCACTGAAGTAGACACACTCTGGGTAGCTCAAACTGGTAGCAGTGTAGTCTTGAAGGGATCTGTTCCTAGCCAAGAAATTCTCGATCGGATGATTGAGTTAGCCAGTGGCGTTTCTGGTACTACCGATGTCGCGATCGACCAAGTTACTGTAGGTTAGATTAATTAATAACTAATAATATTAGATTATTAATTGGGTTGTATGGTAAGGGGTTTAAATCCCCACCATACAACAATCCACCAGAGGGAGGGTGTGGATTTGGCTTTAACTCCATCCCTGTTTCCACTCGATCGAGCCAAGACCGAATGTGGTGATTGACAATATCTGGTACCTCATGATGGGCGCAGTGTCCAGCACCTTCGAGATCGATTAGTTCTAGCAGTGGATTCAATTTTACCAACACATCCGCAGTTCCTGGCGGAATCATCCGATCTTCGCAGCCCCAAAGTAACAGCATCGGCATCGCCATTTCTGGTAATAGTTTGCGAATATTCGGCGAAAAATTACTACTAGTCATTCCCTGCATAATCTTCACAAAGGCAGCGGGAGCATCTTTTTCCTGGGCAGGAGTGAGGAATAAATCGATTAGATCGTCAGTGACTCGATCGGGATTAGCATAGGCAATTTGCGCCCATTTGCGGGCAACCTGGGGGCGACTGACGACTTTAAATAGAGCGTGGAGCAAGGGTGGATTTAAAATTATCCGCTTGAGTCCATTGACCAATGGTTGAATCGGTCGAGGAATCATTTCCTGCTCTGCGGACAAATCTGGTAAACTGACCATAATTAAACTAGCGGCTAGTTCTGGGTGCCTTGCAGCGGCAACTAGAGCCACTAGAGAGCCGATCGAATTACCGATCAAAATCATTGGTTGACCCACAAATGTCCGCCAAAAATCATAGACTTGATCCACCCACAAATTGATATCGTACTTAATATTCGGCTTCCGAGATCCGCCCCAACCAACTAAATCTAGCCCATAGACAGTATGGCGAGTCGCCAGAAAATCAAGATTGTGTTGCCAATGACCGATCGATGCGCCAAAGCCATGCAGTAATAATACTGGTGCAGCAGTCACATTGCTACTCGATCGCTGATATGTATACCGAGTCTGCCAACCTCGCCACACCCAGTCTCGCTGATTTCCCACCTGTCGATCGCTCACTTGCAACATATACTTCTAAATCTTGTCTTGTTTTGCGCAGTTGTTAAAACCTAATACCCCAAAACGGTAACAATAAGCTTAAAAATTATTAAATTTCGATCGAGATCTTCAGAATTTGGGTAAAATAGTTATACAAACTAAATAAATATTTATTTGTCTAGTTTAAGCCGACTTTACAGCTAGCTGTAATTGAGGATAACCATACCACTTACCCCCCAGAAACTCCCATAGCTATTAAATCACCCATCATCGAAAAAAGACGCACCCGCGATCTTCCTCAAATCAACGAACGGATTCGGTTTCCGCAAATCCGGGTCATCGGTACCGATGGCGAACAACTAGGTATTCTTACGCCCCAGGCAGCACAAGGAATCGCCGATGAGAACGGACTAGATTTAGTCCTGGTTAGCGACAAAGCCGACCCACCCGTATGTCGAATTATGGACTATGGGAAATATAAATTTGAACTAGAAAAGAAAGCTCGCGAGGCGAAGAAGAAACAGCATACCGCTGAAGTCAAAGAAGTCAAAATGCGGTACACGATCGAGGAACATGACTACCAAGTAAGAGTTAGTCAAGCCGATCGATTCATCAAGTCTGGCGACAAAGTCAAAGCCACCATTACCTTCCGTGGACGCGAGATCCAGCATAGCGATCTCGCCGAAAAAGTCCTCCGCCGCATGGCCAACGACCTCCAGGAAATCGCTGAAGTTCAGCAGTTCCCAAAAAAAGAAGGCCGGAACATGATGATGTTACTTTCGCCGAAAAAAGTGTAGTTTAATTGATAATTGATAATTGATAATTGATAATTAGGATTTTTGGTGGTTGGACGAGCTGTCTAGCTGCCATTTTTTACGTTACAGAATCGTTACAAAACCCTGACGGACGTATAGATCCCCACTGATGACACATATATTAATTACTCTTATCATAATCCTCAAAAGATCGGAACTAAAACTTATACACTTACTGATATAGTGATTGATAACAAGAAACGTCAACTGGTTCCTGAAGGTTAGGAAATTTATGGCTTACGCGCAAACTCAAACTCAGGCAAAAGCTGGGTACAAGGCTGGTGTACAAGACTATCGTTTAACGTATTACACGCCAGACTATACACCAAAAGACACAGATCTGCTCGCAGCATTCCGGATGACTCCTCAACCTGGAGTACCCGCAGAAGAAGCTGCTGCTGCTGTAGCCGCTGAGTCCTCCACAGGTACCTGGACAACTGTTTGGACTGACTTGCTCACCGATCTAGATCGGTACAAAGGTCGTTGTTACCACATCGAGCCAGTACAAGGTGAAGACAATCAATATTTTTGCTTTATTGCCTATCCTTTAGATTTATTTGAAGAAGGTTCCGTCACCAACATGCTTACCTCCTTAGTAGGTAACGTATTTGGTTTCAAAGCTCTACGTGCATTACGTTTAGAAGACTTACGTATTCCTGTTGCTTATCTTAAGACCTTCCAAGGTCCTCCTCACGGTATCACCGTTGAGCGTGATAAATTAAATAAATATGGTCGTCCGCTCTTAGGTTGTACGATCAAACCTAAACTCGGTCTGTCTGCTAAAAACTACGGTCGTGCTGTATACGAAGTTCTTCGTGGTGGTCTAGACTTCACGAAAGATGACGAGAACATCAACTCCCAACCATTTATGCGCTGGAGAGATCGGTTCTTGTTCGTACAAGAAGCAATCGAAAAAGCTCAAGCAGAAACTGGCGAAATCAAAGGTCACTACCTCAACGTGACTGCGCCTACTTCTGAAGAAATGATGGAACGTGCGCAATTCGCTAAAGAAATTGGCACTCCAATCATCATGCATGACTTCTTCACTGCTGGTTTTACTGCTAACACCAGTTTGGCTAAGTACTGTCGTGCCAACGGTTTGCTACTACACATTCACCGCGCAATGCACGCAGTAGTCGATCGTCAAAAAAATCACGGTATCCACTTCCGTGTTCTCACAAAATGTCTTCGGATGTCTGGTGGCGATCACCTTCACTCCGGTACAGTTGTTGGTAAACTCGAAGGCGAAAAAGGCATCACCATGGGTTTTGTTGACCTCATGCGTGAAAACTACATCGAAGAAGATCGCTCACGCGGTATTTTCTTCACTCAAGATTGGGCTTCCATGCCTGGTGTAATGCCAGTTGCATCTGGTGGTATCCACGTCTGGCACATGCCTGCGTTAGTCGAAATCTTCGGCGACGATTCTTGTCTCCAGTTCGGTGGTGGTACTGCTGGTCACCCATGGGGTAACGCTCCTGGTGCAATGGCAAACCGTGTCGCACTCGAAGCTTGTATTCAAGCGCGGAACGAAGGTCGTAACCTGATGCGTGAAGGTGGCGATGTCCTCCGTGAAGCTGGTAAATGGTCTCCTGAGCTAGCTGTTGCACTCGAACTCTGGAAAGAGATCAAGTTTGAATTTGAAGCAATGGATACTCTCTAGGATTAGTGAATAGTGAATAGTGAATAGTGAATAGTAATAAATACTTAGTAGCAACTCTCTATTAATATCTTCATTAATTACGGTAATGGATTGTAAAAAAGTTGCCAAAGCTACAACGAAAGTAATCTCTAGCTACTTGACTTATCAAGCGGTGCAGACTGTATTGGAGCAGTTAACTGAAACAAATCCACCATTAGCAGTGTGGTTACGCAGTTTTTCTGATCGATCGATCCTCCAAGATGGCGAAGTTTATTTGCTTGCACTCCTGGCAGAAAACCAGGAGTTAGCCTTCCGCATTATGACGGTGAGAGAGCATTTAATTGAAAACATCATGGAAGATTTGCCAGAAATGGTGTTTCACGAGATCAAACACAAAAATAGTCAGCACCGCAAGCAACAACTAGAGAAGCTCTCCCAACTATCCATTACCGAACCAAACCACCAGTTTGAATCATCGTCTGAGTAACAACAAAGACACACCCTCATCTCAACTATATTTAACCGTAGAGAAATGCAAACTTTACCTTACGCTCGTCGCTTTGAGACTTTTTCCTACTTGCCACCTTTGAGCGATGCTCAAATCACCAAGCAACTTCAGTACATGCTAGATCAAGGCTATATTCCTGGTGTGGAATTCAGCCAAGAATCCGAGCCTAGTCAACATTTCTGGACACTCTGGAAGTTGCCTTTATTTAACGCTACTACTACTACCGAGATCTTAAATGAGATTCGCGCTTGTCGTAGTGAGTACGGTCATTGTTTCGTCCGTGTTGTTGGTTTTGACAACATCAAACAGTGCCAAGTATTGAGCTTCATCGTTCACAAACCATAGATTGGTAAAGTGAATTGATTATGGTTCTAATTGATTAGAACTAATATTGAGATCCGAGAGAGGAGGAAATTTCCTTCTTTCTCTTTTTTGTTTTACAGATGCTCAAGGCTTTGCGATCGAGTCACTAGGGTGTGTCGAAGCTCTCGGTTATCTACCTTTAACAGGGTCAGCGACTCGATATCGGCGATGCCCACCTTCTGTTCTAACGGGTAGAATTTTGCCTTCTGACTCCCATCTCCGAAGAGTATTGATACTTACTCCTTTGAGCTTTGCAGCATCTCCAATCTGAAGTAAGTCATCCAATCTATACATATCATTTTACCAACAAGGTATGTGTAGATTTAAACAGATATTAGGCTGTCTGGTCAACCGCTAACGGCGGTTATGAGAAAGGCAATAAAGTCGGCTACCTGCTGAAGTTGTTCACTGGTAAGTCGATCGAGGTCTTGTTTGACAGATCGGCACCTTCATGGCTTCCGTCGTTGGCTTACCCAATCTCACCGCCAATGGCATCAGCGAAAAAGAGGCGATCGATTACCTCCGCTAGGCTACGCCAACGAATCAAAAGCATTCTCGATGCTCTGCGAGTCCGATCCTGAATTTGCTTTGGCAAATCGGCAAACATCTGAGAAACTTAGGAGTTTGGCAATAGCTTATTCCAGCAACTCAGTCATACAAATCAGTCTAGGTATAGTTAATCCAATACGGTTCGGATAAGCTCCTCATGACCTTTATTAACAGCCTAGATACCCCAGTTTCTCGTTAATTGAACATGGTGATTTTGGTCTAACCGAACCGTATTGATAGTTAATCTGGTCTAGTTCTATTTTAATCGACAGCTTACGCCAGAATTCGATCGAGTGTATCCCCTTGTAAACTCGATCGCCTCTAGATGTTATATTTACTACAAAATTTGGGCATACTAATTTTAGTCTATCTGTCATTTATAGGGCTAAGGGATTGAATTTGAGCCATGAGCAACCAGTTAGTTTTGCAACTCAGCCCAGAAGATGAAGAGCTACACCGTAAGTCTGCCGAACTAGCTAACTTGGAAACAGAATTGGTACAAGGGGAATTAGATTTAGCGACAATTCACGCTCAGTTGCAGAATTTCGAGCGTGAATATCAGCAAATTATAGGAACTCGATATACAGAACTCGATCGTATTGAAGAGCAGATTGCTGAGTACGTAGCGTACATAGAATCATCAAAAGATTTTACCCCTTCGGAAGATCTGAAGAAGCTCTATCGAGAAGTAGCTAAACGCATCCATCCAGATTTAACTACCGATCCTGTTGAAAAAGCTCGTCGTCAAGAATTGATGATAGCCGCAAATCAGGCTTATGAAACAGGTGATATTGAAGAACTCAAGGCTATTCTATTTAGATGGGAAAGTAACCCAGAATTAGTTAAAGGAGAAGGCGTTGGAGCAGATTTAATCCGAGTCATTCGCAAAATATCTCAATGCCGAGAGCGATTGTGTGCAATTAAACAAGAGATCGAAGTAGTCAAAGAGACTGAATTATACGATCTAAAATACCAATCCGATTTAGCAAAACAGGACGGACAAGATTTACTAGCAGATATGGCACAAGAGCTTGACGAGCATATTAAAAAGGCTCAAATAAAATTACAGGAAATTAAGTCACAATTAAACTAAGAATATAAGTATGAATGGCGAGAATCAGGGAGCCATACTATGCTGATGCATATCAAAAAAGAAGTAAAGCATTAATGGCAATAGGTAACTCTCAAAAAGCAAGGGAAGATTTAAGTAACTATACAAAAATCACGACACGCAAATTAGATAAAAGCTGGATGTATTCTATCTGTCAATAATCATTTTTCTGATTATACTATAACAAGCCTAATTAAATATGAATACTTATGAAATACAGCAGTTAGAGAATCGAATTGTTTTAGTATTAGACAATCCTAAATCTGTAAAGCTCCAAATTAAACAAATAAATCTAGTTCAAAAACATTTGAGAGTTTTCAAGAAAGAAATCAATACTGTCATTCGTACTATCAATCAAAATGTCAGTCAATCTAATGCTGATAGTCTTGTATCTGTTGGGTTAGATATTTTTGGTAAACGTCGTTGGGCAGGTACAGTCAGATCTGAAACACGACGACAGATGGAAAGAGAAAAAAGGGATGCTCGTCAGCCATATTTAGATCTAAAAGATTATATCGATCGACTAATTTTAGAAGGCGATCGACTCAAGCTGATTGCTGAAGAGTATATTTTAAATAACAGCTAATGCTATATTTAAGCAATCATCAAAGCTGGGTGTCATTTGGTTGAAAAAAGAGACCCCAACCGGAGCCTCTTTTTTCTAATTTCTAAGCACTAACAGCCTGCTTCGCACTAGCCTCTGGTGTTTCCGCCTCCGAAGGAGGAACCAACTGCCAGAACTTAGGTAGATACTCCGCCCACCGACTCAAGATTTCCTGTGCCTTCTGACTCCCTGTTTTCGCACCGTGCGCTGCAATTAGATCCTTCAATTGCTGCTCGCCTGCTGCTGTTTGTACCCGTTGCCATTTGACGATTTCAGGATTGATTTTGGCGATGAATGTGTCGTCTTCATCGAGGAAATAACCCAAACCGCCTGTCATCCCTGCACCGACATTGCGCCCTACTTGTCCGAGGACTACTACTACACCGCCTGTCATGTATTCGCAACAGTGGTCGCCTGTACCTTCGACTACGGCGGTGGCGCGGGAGTTGCGGACGGCGAAGCGTTCACCTGCGCGTCCCGTTGGCATATAGGTAGCCGCCTGTGGCTCCGTAGAGGCAGGTGTTGCCGATAATTACGTTGCGGCTGGTGTCGAAGATCGTGCCTGTGTAGGGTTTGATGACGATTTCGCCGCCGTTGATGCCTTTGCCTACGTAGTCGTTGCTTTCGCCTGTGAGGTTGAGGCTGACTCCTTCGTGGTTGAATGCGCCAAAGCTTTGTCCGGCGGCTCCCTGGAAGTTGAGGGTGAGTTGTCCTTCAAATGCGCTGTCGCCGTATTTGAGGGCAATTGCACCGGAGATGCGGGCACCGATCGATCTGTCGGTATTTACGACGTTATATGATTTAGTAGCTATGCCTTGGTTATCGATCGCGTTCATCACATCTACATCTGCTAAAATCTCATCATCTAATACGGCTCCATTTGTATGGATATCGCCGTGGATGAGGAAGGATCGATCGAGTTTAGTATCTGGTAATTGAGTCAAGCAATCGAGATTAATCGCTGCTACTTTGGTTAATTTGGCTTCGGG
>JAPJYX010000203.1:0-38570 GCA_030503985.1 Himalopsyche tibetana
TTATCTCGTGCTGATGTGGAAGAAGTCGAAACCTTAATTCGTTCAACTGGTTTTTATCGCAACAAATCCAAAAATATTATCGGTGCTTGCCGAATGATTATGGCGGAGTTTGGCGGTGAAGTGCCTAAGCGTATGGAGGAACTTTTAAAGTTGCCCGGAGTTGCCCGGAAGACGGCGAATGTTGTGCTTGCTCATGCTTATGATATCCATGAAGGTGTGACGGTGGATACTCATGTGCGGCGTCTGAGTTTTCTTTTGGAGTTAACCCAGTATACTGACCCAATTCGCATTGAGCGTGATTTGATGCGGCTGTTGCCTCAACTGGAGTGGGAAAATTGGTCAATTAGACTTGTGTATCATGGTCGGGCAGTTTGTAAAGCCAGGAAGCCAGAGTGCTATGCTTGTATACTTGCCGATTTATGCCCTTCTGCGGTGTTGCCTTTAGTGTCTGCTGAGGTGAATGTTGTAAAATCTGTAGCCTCTTTGCCAACACGAGAGAGTTAACTAAGTAGCTGAATTGTTTGGTAAGCTTGGTTTGACTTATTAGTTTTGGGTCAGTTCAAATACCAAAGTTGACTTCTATTTGATGAAAACTTCCGTCAATTAAAAGTAGTTAATTTTCCGAGCTGAAACAGTCAAAAACTTAAAATACCCTTGGCTTGAGGGAAATTGACGCTTGTGGACAAGAAGGAGCCGACTCCCTTGGGTGTTAGCGAAGCAAAGGCAGCGCTAACGAGTAAGCAAGAATTAGCACTCTCTACCTAGTTTAACTAAGTTTGGGTAAGTCTTTTAGAGCAGTGAAGCCATCGGATAAGATAAAAAACAGTGTCTTGATTTAGGAACCTTTGCACGCATGGCTAAGAAAAGTATGATTGAGCGCGAGAAAAAGCGCATCAAAATGGTTGAAAAGTACGCTGAAAAGCGGGAAGCTTTGAAGGCAGACTTTGACAATGCCACCAATCAACGAGAACGTTTGGCAGCCCACAGGCTACTGCAACAGTTGCCCCGTAATAGCGCCCCTAACCGCGTCAGAAACCGCTGTTGGGTGACAGGACGTCCACGGGGTTACTATCGTGATTTTGGACTGTCTCGCCACGTTTTCCGGGAGTGGGCTCACCAAGGTTTGTTGCCTGGGGTTGTTAAGTCTAGCTGGTAAGTTTTTGCAGTCATTAGTCACTCAGGTATGACTAATGGCTAATTACCACAACAGCGGTCAATGCCCAAACTTTGTAATAAAATGTCACTGACGGCATTAGCGATCGCAAATTCGCTGTAAAAACTCTCCCGAAAGTCAAACGCCTGCATCTCTGTCAAAATTGCCACGACAAGTGCACCCAAATCATTTTCTCCTTCCATGCGTTGGCGGACAAAGATTTGGGCGGCGCGTTGGGCAATTGTTTGATTGACTGGTTCTGGGATAAACTCTTGATCGAGCCACTTGGTAAGAGCTTCTCGCAACCATTCACCCTCTTGTTGAGCATTCTCAGGAGGGGGAAGTGTTAGTGGTGGAATTGGTTCATGCATGGGGGCCTAGTTATGGCGACTGCTGTCTTGTAACCATTTTAAGTCCCACGGGTGTATCCGCCTTAAGTTGGAGTTTGATAAGTTTAGAGCAGCACACCCTAGCTCAAGATTTCTCACAAAGCTGCACAATCTACGATAGCCGCTCAGAGCAGAGAGCGCTCTTATGGCATTTGATATACTTTCCTTGATTCAGGGGTATGCCCAAGGCTACTTCCTAATGGCAGATGACAACGATAATTTAGGTTGGTATAGTAGTCGTGTCCGTACAGTCATTCCCTTGGATGCAGGATTTCGCTATCCAACATCTTTGCGGCGTGTGCTGAACCAAGAACGTTTTTAGTGTTGCTATCAATCGGGACTTTGCAAGTGTCGTTGCAGGTTGTGCCAATCGAGAAACAACTTGGATTTCACCTGAATTGCAAGAGATTTATTTGGCGCTTCATAAAGCAGGTTGGGCGTCTAGCTTTGAAACCTGGCAAGGCGATGAATTAGCAGGTGGAATTTTGGGAATTACCATTGGTGGCGCCTTCATTGGCGAGTCAATGTTCTACAGCATTCCGGAAGGTTCTAAGGTGGCGATGGTAAAATTAGTTGAGCATTTGCGTGAGCGTAATTTTCTTTTGTTTGATGCTCAAATGATGAACCCGCACTTGGAAAGATTCGGTGCCTGTGTGATTGAGGAGCAGCGATACAAAAATTTATTACAAGACGCTTTGCAGCGTCAATGTTTTATGGATTAGTTAGTCTTTAATTATGATCTTTTAATCGTTAGTGTCATAAAATCTTAGGGCTGCACGCTGTACTAATGCGTAAAACTCACCACTTTTAGATACTAAGTTATTAGCCAGTGAAAAGGTATTTCAACAAAATTTTTAGAGTTATGATGCAGGCAAGCTGAGGTAAGAGCTTTACCTTTTCTCATGGTTGGTTGAAACTATACCGCATCAATTGAGCAGCACCGATACAAAGATTTATGACAATAAGCTTTGCAGCGCCAAGGCTTTCTGGATTGACGCTCAAAACCTGGCTAGCACTATGTCATATTGAGGGCGATTAATCAGCGCTATCGTTACGAGACTGGTTTTTAGCGATCGCCTCACCATTATAAGCCACTGACCATTCACCATCAACACTAAAGCACAGATCTAACCCTAAAACATTGGCTTTGATCGCATAATAGCGGTAACCAATCATCAAGGCATTCCGTAGAGCCTCACTCGCACATTCAATCCGAAACGTGCGATATTGTAACAAAACTCCCAAGCTATTTTTCACTTTGTAAGTGTCGAGGGAAATATCGCATGGCTTCAGCGCTTCCCGATACAGGCTATCTAGAGACTCTAGCCATAAAGTAATTACTCGCTTGTCTAATTGGGCAGTCAGGCTTTGGTTTTCCATGGTTCAAGGAAGTTCCTGATTCAGCAGGGGTAAAACTTAGTCATCTATCTAAAGGATGATATTACAAAAATCAAATATTGTCTCGTTTTTTTTAGGCACTTCTCTTGGTAGACATTGGAAAAGAAACCAGGCGTTGCCTGATCGAAAGTATGATTTTGGCTGTAGGGATAGTGAAGAGAGTGCTTACCCCGCCAAGGTTAAGGGCAACCACTGTTCGTTTTCCCCGACAATTTCATACCCCAATTCAGCAACGCCATAAATCCTGACTTTAGACCTCTTGAAGAGCAATAGCTAGGACGGGCAAGATGCCCAAGCATCGGAGAGTACCTTACAGTGTCAAAGATTGTGGATCAGTTTCAATCAACTTCGCCAAATCTTGTAAGAATGCCGCCGCGTCAGCACCATAAATAATCCGGTGATCACAGGTAATATTCACCTGCATTTGACGGCGCACACCCATCAAACCATCAGCCGTTGCCACAACTTGAGGACGTGATGCGCCAATTGCTAGAATCGAACCTTGTCCAGGTGGTAAAATAGCATCAAAACGATCAACGCCAAACATCCCCAAATTCGATAAGGTGAAGGTTCCAGAATTGTATTCTTGTGGTTGTAGCTGCTTGAGTCGAGAACGTTCTACCAAGTCTTTCCAGGTACGAGACATCGAATAAAGATCAACTTGGTCAGCTTGTTGCAACACTGGTGTAATCAAGCCACCATCTGGCATTGCCACGGCGACGGCGATATTAATGGAACTGTGATACTGAATTCCTGGTTCTGTATAGCTGGCATTCACCACAGGATGCTTTTGCAAGGTTACAGCAACTGCCTTGGCAAGCAGCGCCGTCATGGTTACGCCTTTGGACTTAACTTTTTTGTATAACTTATCCAGCTCATCGGTGGTAATGGTGTAACCAACGTGGAAGGTGGGAACTTGGAGACTGGCAACCATGTTCCGAATCACTGCGTTTTGCAGCGTATTCAGGGCTACAACTTCTCCTAGAGGCACAGAAACCGGGGCGACAGGGGTCGTGGCTGGTTTGGGGGCAACTGCGGTGACAGGGGCTTTTACGGCGGGGGCTGGGGTTGGGGTTTTACCAGCGGCAGCTTCTACATCTTCCGCCACGATGCGTCCGTTTGGTCCACTGCCTTTTAAGGTTGCGAGATCAACTTTTAGTTCCTTGGCTAATTTCCGGGCGCGTGGTGAAACAACGGTTCTGCCATTACTCTGGCTAGGGGTGGCTGAAGTAGTGGTGACAGCAGGTGCTGGGACGTTTTCAGTTTTAGCCGTTGGTACAGCAGGGCCGCGTGGCTAGCTTGAGTGGCTTGAAGTTTAGCTGTTTCAATTTCGGCTTCGGTTTCTGCCACCAAAGCGATCGCAGATCCTACAGGTGCCGAATCTCCAGCCGGGACGGTGATGACAGCCAGATAGCCTTCATAAAAGGACTCAACGTCCATATCTGCCTTATCCGACTCAACCACCACAACGGTTTCGCCCTTTTCAATTTTGTCGCCGGGAGATTTTACCCAGGAGACGATTTTGCCTTCGGTCATTGTGGAACTGAGGGCAGGCATGAATACTTCGTGGATCATGGGCGGTTTTCCGAATCAACTAGGCGTGAGGTGAGCAAGAACGTTTGCTTGCGTTGCATTGTAGCTTGAGGAATGCCCCTGAAACTAGGGAAGTGCAAACACTACTACAGATTAGCGTTCTAACACTTAGCGCCAGTCTTCGCCAACTGTTTTAATTAACTTGTGCCACAAGTGGTGCGCCTGAGAGGAAAAATTGTCCTAATGTGATGGCAGCAACGAGAGTGAATAAAACGGCAAGACTTCGTTCTAGGGCTTGTTGAGGAATGCGGCTGGCGACATAGGAACCGAGTTGTCCGCCGACGATGACTCCTGGCACGGTAAAAGAGACTAGGCTTAAAACTGTTTCTAGGGTTTCGCCGCCTTGTTGGACAAAGTTGACAAAGTGACCACAAGATGCAACTAAGGCTGTGATGGCGACGATAAAGACGTTGGTAGCGATCGCAACTTGGCTAGGCATCCGGCAAATCTTTAATAAGTAGAAGCCATTAACTTCACCAAGTCCAGTTGAGAGTAGTCCAATTAAAACACCTCCTAATCCGGCAACCAGTTGTCCCTGAGCAGGATTATTGATGGTGTAGCGGTGTTCCTTGCCTTCAGTGGTAACGATGCAGGTTTCTGGTGCGTTACTAGTGGCATGAATGCCAGCAACTGCCATCACTGGTGCGGTTTCTTCGTGGGAACGCAGAAAGCTAAAGGCGATCGCAATTAAGCCCAAACTAAACACTATTTTTAACAAATTTGGATCAATCCAACCTGCTGCCCAAGTCCCAACCAAGGCAGCGGGGACTGTTGCGGTTAATAAAGTTAGCCCTAAACGGTAATCAATTAATTTTTTGCGGGCATAGGCAACTAGTCCACTGGAAAAGCCAAAAACTTCGGTAATTAGTGCCGCACCAATGGCAACTTCTGGTGGTAAACCCAGTGCCAGCATAAAAATAGGCGCGAAAAATGTCCCACCTTCTACACCTGATGCCATCGCAATGGTGGAGATGAGGGTGGCGATGGGCAACATATACCAATATTCAAAATTCATTATTGCAAAAATTTAGATGAGTTAATTGCGACAAGAGTCAAGCCTCTATGGCTACAGTTTCTTAGTTTACTTTACAAAAGTTAAAGTTTTGTGGAGTATCGCAATATTTCTCAGGAAATTTACAAGCAGGTTTGGTAGATGTAGGGAAGTGAGGTCAATCAGTTTCAGGCGTTTAGTTTAAAAGTCTTGTGGCTTCTGTTGACGATGCCTGAGTTTGTAAACAAAAGTTAAAAATGAGGCAAATTCTATGAGCAAGCACTCAAGACAGTCAAAAAGTTTCCTGATATTTTGTGGTGTGGCAATGCTGCTGAGTGCTTGCAATCCGATCAGCTATACGGTAGCGGAGAAAGTGGAAGTACCGTATCTTAAGGAACGCAGCCAACCCTTAGCCGCGAAAACAAGCGATAATCAACAAAGTAGGGAAGGTTACAAAGCGATCGCCTTAGCTAAACTTGGTAAAGGCGATGATTTAGTCGGAAGTGATCCAAAAGCGATCGCACTTCGGGTTTTCCGCAATACTGAACCAGAGCGAGGCAAATCAGAAATAAGCGTAGAAACGAATTATCCTAGCGCTGTTGCCATTGTCACCCAGATTGGAATTGGCGACGACTCAATTCGTGGCATTAAGTATCGTGCTGAATTCACAGCAACATCTAATACAGTCCCATCTGACAAGTTGTGGACACTAGTTTGGGCAGGTTCCCAGTTTAGATGTCAACCAGGGCGAGGACATCAAAATTGGTCAACCGAATTATGCAATTAATCAGCATATTTTCAACCCGGAGAACCTCCTTTAGGGGGATCTCCTGAGTCCAGGAAACACAAACTGTTAGGACTTACGCCATTGCTAGACTATTGCATTACCTACAGGGGCGCCAAGTTGTGCACCCCTAAAGATGTGTGGTGTTCCTGCGTAAGTCATGACTGTGAGAAGATAGTCAGGTTTCAAAACACAGACTAACCCTTAAATATCGCCGCGAATTTCTTCAACAATGCCATCACGCACGAGAATTTCCACATTCATTTTGCGGACAAGATTATCACCAGGTTCAATGCGGAAAAAGCTTTCCATCTGACCTTGATAAAACTCTTGATCAAGTTCGAGCATCTGCACTTGTTGGAGTTGTTGGAGTTGCTGATTTTTTTGTTCTAAGAATTCACCTTTCTTTTGATTGACCTGAATTTGAATGCTTTCGATTTGTTGAGCAACTTGAGGACCAGGTGGTTGAAGACTTTGCTTTTGAATTTCCGAGATAGCCCGTTGCCCTTGCATATCGAGCTGTTGAAGCTGAGTATCAATTGAATTAATCTGTTCCTGAAGTTGTTGTTGAACCTCCTCCTTCCATCGAGGTGTGACGATCACTTTTAGATTAACCGGTCGCTTCAAGAGTAGGTTTGATTTAGATTCGTCCATAGGGGTTGAGCTAGATAGATGAAGGTTTAAGGGTTTAAAAGTTTTGACAAAAGTCGGACAACTCAAAAAGTCAAGAAAGAAGGTTAAAGCAAAGTAACAATCAGCTTCCAATCCTTGAAAGTTTCTATCCCGAATTAGGCAAACATCCCGTTAATAATATCGCGATAATGTTCCGTAACAACGGGTTTACGAATTTTCAAGGTTTGAGTCATCATGCCATTTTCCACAGAAAACGGTTCTAGAATCAGTTTAAACGTACCAATGCGGTCATCAGGGCGATAGCCGGGTCGATTTTGGACTTCCCGGTTTAATTCAGCGCGGAATAAGTTCTGAATCTCTTTACGATCCAGGTCAATGTTGGTTTGGGGCAGTTCTGTGGGAGTATTAGGCAGATTTTGGGAAGTTGCCCACTGTTGAAGGGCTTCCAAATTTGGCACAATTAAAGCACCAAGCGATCGCTGATCTTGCCCAACCAGCATAACCTGGTCAATATAAGCACTCCGCAGACAAGCATCCTCAATCGGTTGCGGCTCAATATTCTCCCCATTCGTCAAAACAATCGTATCCTTAGCCCGTCCCGTCAGCACCAAGTCATTGGCAGGGGTGATCAAACCCAAATCACCACTATCAAACCAGCCCTCAGCATCGATCGCTTTTGCCGTAGCTTCAGGATTCTTATAATAACCTTTCATCACCTGGGGACCACGCAGCAAAATCAGCCCACGTTGTCCAATTGGTAAAGGTTTCCGAGTTTCAGGATCAACAATTTTATTTTCAGTTTCTAGCATCGGTAGTCCAGAAGAACCCCGCAAGTTGTGCCAAGGACGCCGTACATTAGTAATCGGAGCAGTTTCAGTCAAACCATAACCCACCAACACCTCAATCCCCACAATTTCAAAGAAATTCTCCAGATGTTTTGCCAGGGAACCACCGCCACTAATCACTTGCTGGACTTGTCCACCAGTTGCCTCACGAACTTTTTGATAGACTAACTTATCAGCTAATTTGTGAGCAGGAAAAAGCGCTGCTGCTTGGATTTTAGCCTTAAGACGTTCCAAACCAGAGGCATTCAAGTGATTCAAGCTCAACCCTTGTGCCACACGTTGCGCGTCAATATAGCGTTGGCTGAGGGCGAACAAGTTTTTGACCAGCTTCTGCTTACTTTCCGGCTGTTCCCGAAATTGTTTCTGCACCCCCTCATAAATTGATTCCCACAAGCGGGGTACACCGACCATCAGTTGTGGTTTAAACTCCTTTAGGTCTTTTTTGACATTTCTAAGGTTTGTGTAGATTTGAGAGCAACCTTGAGAGAGTAGGTAATATTCAACCGAGCGCTCATAAGCGTGCCAAGAGGGTAGGATGGAAAGAATCCGACTACCAGGCGGCGTCGGTATCACAGCACCACAAGTTCTAACTTGATGTAGCAGGTTACCATGAGTTAGCATCACACCTTTCGGTTTGCCGCTTGTGCCGGAGGTATACATCAGAGTTGCCAGGGTATCCCGGTTATGAGTTAAGGGTTGCAGGGGAGAATTTGCCCCAACTGCCATTAATTGAGCAAAATTTACAACTTTCAGGGTTTCATCATCTGCTGAGTCTTCATCTGATAATAAGACCACAAACTTGATGGATAAAGAGTCAAAGCTGTCGCGTATCTTTGCTAATGTCTTAAGATCTTCTACGACTAAAGCAATGCTGCCACTTTCTGCCAAAATAAACAGCAGTTCTTCTCGTTCAGCTTGAGCGCTACGAACAACATTTGCCGCACCAGCAGTCATAATACCTTGGTCAGCAATCATCCAGCGTGGGCTATTATCGGCAACCAGGGCAATACGAGAGGGAATACCTTCACTATCCAATTCGGGCGTAATTCCTAATGCCTGTAATCCAGTCGCAAATTGTTGAATCTGCTGATTTAACTGACTATAGGTAAGAATAACGGACGGTTTAGCATGAGGGCTATGAAGAGCAACGATGTTGGGAAACTTTTGAGCAACAATCGACCAAATTTCAGGTAAGGATTGGACATGGGAGTAATCAACAAGGAGTTTAAGATTATTACGCTCTTGCTGAGTCATGGGGAGAGAACTGGAAGGAGTAGGATGGTTTTTTAACATAGCTTAATAGACAAAATTAGGTTAGCGATGTAAACAATACTTGTTATCGGTATTTTTACCATAATCTTGCCAATGAACTAAAATAGGTGGCTTTGGTGGACACAATTGCTTCTGTCTATATTCACCCATTTTGAGCGAGTCAGCTAACAGAAAAACCTTACTGAATTTCTGGATTTCACTGGTTCTCAGTTGGTATTAGTTAATGGCTCCCTATTCATACTCTTTCAAACCCAAGGATCGTTTGTGAAACAGTCTCAAAACGCTGCAAATCGTCTGCACAGAAACTTGATTAACCCTCTGCAAGGCAAGCAAGTCATCTTCATGTTGATGATAGTCCTCGGCTCAAGTACGATCTTGGCAAGTTGCCAGAGTACCCCATCTACCTCCAATACTCCTGCCGTCTCCAATACTCCCGCTGTCTCAACTAATCCTGGTGTCCTAAGTACTCCTGCCGTCTCCAATACTCCCCCTGTCTTGATTACTCCTGCCGCTTCTAGTGCTAATAAAAGTTCAGATAATATCAAAAAGGTTGAAACAGCACTCAAAGGACTCTACAGCCAGCAAACAGGGGTTCCTATTGAATCTGTCAAGTGTCCAGAAAACGCTAATTTGAAAACAGGTGGCACATTTGAGTGCCAAGCTACGGCACAAGGCGTGAACTTTGGGATACAGATCAAGATGGAAAATGATCAAGGCAAATTTGACACCAAAACCAGTGGTTTGTTAATTTTGACAAAAATCGAAGAGTTACTGAAAAAAAGTATTAAGGAAAAAGCGAATATTGAGGTCACGGTTGATTGTGGCAGCAAAAAAATGCGTGCTTTAAAATCTGGAGACACCTTTACTTGTCAAGTGAAAGATACAAAAGGTCAATCTAAAACAGCAACCATAACAGTCAAAGATGAGCAGGGTAATATTAGCGTCAAACTTTAGTTTTAGGCTTTTAGCTTAGACAACGCTGTAGTATTTCTTGAAGCTAGCGGTAGGGGAAGCCTTTACGCTAGCTAGAGAATTTTTGAATTTGATCTGAAACCTCAAAACCACCTTGAGCAAGTAAGCCGACCTGACGTCCAGTTTCAATTGAGTAATTAAGAGTAATATTTAAATAAGTTGGGGGTTTGTAGGGCAATCTTTCTGCCCATTCAATTGCCACAATCCCCAAAGGAAAATCTAGACCTTCCCAATAATTATCTAGGTTTAAGGCTTCAACTTCGGCAGGTTGTAGACGGTATAAATCTAAGTGATACAGAGGAATGCGTCCTTCTAGATACTCATTAATCAAAGTAAAGGTAGGACTAACAATTGGCTCAGTAATGCCCAATCCCGCACCAATACCTTGAACTAAGGTGGTTTTGCCGCTCCCTAAATCACCTTCTAGTAAAATGACACTTCCCGCAGGCAAAGATTGACCGAGAGTGATGCCAAGCGATCGTGTTGCGTCGGTATCTTTAAGAAAGAACGTAGTCATTAGAGCTTATTGATTAACAAATCATTGTACCAATTACCAATTACCAATTACCAATTACCAATTACCCATTACCAATTACCAAACCTTTAAACATGAGCACGACTATACCACCGTAGCAAGATTCGTGCCAAGCGTTCAGGATTGTGCCGTACAAGTTTAGTGTGTTCATCTTCATCCATGACATTAGTTAAAACAATCCGACGTCCTAATTTAGCAACAGCTTCGCGGTCAAGAAAAACTGGATGAGAATTTTCTTGAGCATAATTAATTAAAGACTGTGCCGATGGTACTTTTCGATGTACTAAAACAGCATTAAACAACTTTTTGCCACAAGCTTGATCGATGGCTCGAATGTGTTCAGAAACAGTATATCCAACAGTTTCACCAGGTTGAGTCATGATATTGCAAACATAAATGCGGGGAACGAGGCGAGAAGCGATCGCTTCGGCAATTTCTGGTACTAATAAGTTGGGAATAATACTCGTATAAAGACTACCCGGACCAATAACAATATAATCAGCTTCTTCAATAGCTTTAATCACAGCAGGTAAAGCGGTTGGATTAGCTGGTGTACAACCAATTTTAATGATTTTGCCGTTTGCCTCTGTGATATTTGATTCTCCTTCAATACGCCGCCCGTCGCTTAATTCTGCCCACAAACGTAGATCACTTAGCGTTGCGGGAAGAACCCGTCCTCGGATCGCCAAAACTTGGGAACTAGCCGCAGTTGCACGTTCCAAGTCCCCCGTAATCTCAGTCATTGCCGTCAGAAACAAATTGCCAAAACTGTGACCAACTAGACCGTTACCTGCCTGGAAGCGGTACTGAAATAGCTCCGTTAACAGCTTCTCCTGGTCTGCCAGCGCCGCTAAACAGTTACGGATGTCTCCTGGTGGCAAGACGCCAAATTCCTCTCTGAGGCGTCCACTAGAGCCGCCATCATCTGCCACAGTGACAATTGCGGTGATGTTGGCACTGTAAACTTTTAGTCCCCGCAGCAAAGTAGAAAGTCCAGTACCACCACCAACGACCACAATTTTTGGTCCCCGGTTCAAGCGGCGATGATCCAGAAGCACATCAACTAGTTCTTGATTATCATTGGGTTTCAAGACATCGGTAATGGAACTGACGGTTCGAGTTTGTCCCCAAAAGATTAAAACCAGACCGCAAGAAATTGCAATTGGACCAGAGACATAACTGGGGATAATATTAGCGATCGTTTCTAGGAGACGCTGTACTACATCCAGAAAGTAAAAAATCGGGGTCAGTTTCGCCCAAATTGCTAACCCTAAACTGGTCAGAAGTACACCACTAGCACTGATCAGCAACCAACGTTTCACCAATAAGCCAGGTGCTAACCACTTAACCCAACTACTGACTCGCTGGGGCGTCCGACCTCTGGATTCGTGTCGTATGGTGCGTAAAGCTTGTTTGAAGAGACTAATTGAGGACATCAGGGGTACAAGTCTTTTGGAACACTGGAAACTGGATAGACTTTAAGCAAAGAGCGTGAAATCACAAAGAGTGTTCGACTCAATTTTAAGGGTGGTGTGTTGCTAAAGTTGCCATATTCATGATTAACGGTGAGCGAATGCCCATCAGCGTAGATTGAGAAAGAAAATTGAACTTGAAACAGCCCAAAAGTTATGATCAAAAACTGCAGTCCTGATCTTCGCTGGATACTTGGTTCGTCCCTAGCAATTAGAGCATTAGACTAGACAGGCATTTTTCCCTACGTGAAGCAGATGGAACAGCGAATTTTGGGACTTGATCCGGGACTGGCAATTTTGGGTTTTGGGGCAATTCTCTGCCAAACGGCAGAGGTGGTAAGCCCAAGAGGCATTGCGTTGCCAGCCGCTATTGGTAATAAGTTACCGACAAAACCCGTGCTTGAGCCGATGCAGTTGTTGGATTTTGGTGTGATCCAAACGTCGGCTAAGACTGAACTTGGATCGCGTCTGTGTACGATTTATGATGACCTGCATACCCTGATGTCACAGTTGAAGCCTGACCTCGTGGCGATTGAAAAGCTGTTTTTCTATCGGATGAGCAGCACTATAGTGGTTGCTCAAGCACGAGGTGTTTTGATGTTAGTGCTAGCACAGCATAATGTGCCCATGATTGAGTTTACACCTGCTCAAATCAAGCAGGCATTAACGGGTTATGGCAATGCTGATAAGTACGATGTACAGCTAGCGGTGGCACGGGAGTTGAGTTTAGAGTCCATTCCCAAACCTGATGATGCGGCAGATGCTTTGGCTGTGGCAATAACTGCCTGGTTCCATCAATCGTAGCGGCTTTATTCAAGAACACCAATGTTACGACAAAATTAGGCTAAGTTTAGCGGTCTCAAGAGCAGTGGCGCTCATGCTATTGCCCAAGAGCAAATAATCACCAAAGAAACACATTCTGGGATTTTGCGTCAAAAATATTACTAGGTCATCCGTCCTTTGCTTCGACTACTTATCTTCTTTGAGTGTCATGACATGAGACCCGATCGCTTATTATTGTCTGCGGCTTCCCTTTGTTTGCTTACACCAGCTTTCAGCATGATGGCTGCTCCTCCTATTTTAGCGAGTAGCGCGACGCCTCAACGCTTCCTGCTCGCTCAAAGTGATGAACAAACTAGCATTAGTGTCTACCGTACTGCCAGCCCAGCGGTAGTCACCATTAGTACCAATAGCGGTTCTGGTTCCGGCAGTATTGTCAGCTCGGAAGGACTGGTTTTGACCAATAATCATGTGATTAGAAGTGCTAGAGACGGTGTGGTTAGTGTCCGTACGACCAAAGGAGAGCGCTATACGGGACAAGTGATTGCCACTGATGTCAAAAATGACCTCGCACTAATAAGACTTAATACAAGCGATCGCCTGCCAACCATACGCCTATCGGGTGTCGAAACAATCCAAGTTGGTCAGCGTGTTTTTGCCATTGGTAGCCCCTTCGGCTTGTCAGGAACCCTAACAACGGGCATCTTGAGCCGAATCGGTCGTAATGGCGATTTGCAAACTGATGCTGCCCTAAATCCCGGTAACTCTGGTGGTCCCTTGCTCAACTCGCGGGGTGAACTGATTGGTGTCAACAAAGCCATTCTTAGTAACGGAGGTGGCAATGTTGGTATCGGTTTCGCGACTAGCGCTGTAGTCGCCAAAGACTTTATTCAACAAAACCGTAACCGCACGACTCCTGTTGCCGCACAGGCAAACCCTTCAAGTTCTTCTCGCTCCTTGGGTGTGACTTTGGATGCCCAGACTTTGGTAATTTTGGCAGTGCAGCCTGGTTCAGTGGCGGCAGGAATCGGAATTAGGCGGGGAGACCAATTGCTCGGCATTAATGGGCGTCGTCTGCGTTCAATAGATGATTTGCAAGCCTTTTTGGCAAGTCGCCCCGCAAGTGCCGTTTTTACGGTTGCACGCAATCGCCGTATTGCTAATGTTCAAGTTAATTTTTAAGTTGTGCAGATTTTCTTGGCATCTCCTCAAATTCCCACCTTTTTTTTGTATGCTATTTGACAAAAAAATGGGATTCAAGCCCCGTCCCTCTAGGACTGCTTTCTGGTAAACTGGAGACGGTCGCCATAGGGCATTGGGAGACTTTAAACGGACGTGGAGGGATGGTAAGACAGGAACTCCTGCACATCTCGTTGAAGCGTCAAGAATCACCGCTCCTTCAGGACAGTGAGTATGTCAATAAGGTCTTCTAACAAAAATTAATGATTCTGGTGTCGCGTCATCTCGAAGTGGGTTAATTTAACGTGCTTTGTGAAGGTATTAGCGATGTCCAGAAAGCTTAAATGCGTTTTTAGTTGAAGTCTTGAGCAAAAATATTGTGGTTTGATGAGGAGTTTGACAAATGAAAATGATTAGCTATTGGGGGCAACCTGTTGCTCTCATGGTGGTGCTAAGTGCTTTGAGCAGTTTAATTGCGCCAGCTTATGCCCTTCCTGGTACGACAACAGACACGACGCAACTGGCGCAGCGGGATTTAGTGGGACAATGCCGTGCGGCAAAGCAACGGCTACCGATTTACCGACAGCCTGCCACTTCTAGTCCAAGCGATCGCATTTTAGCGACCGATGAACCTGTGACTCTTGCTGATAACGGTAATGGCAATGGCTGGATCAGAATTAGCGCACCAATTGCGGGCTTTGTCCAGGCAGCAAACTTGTCTGTTTGTTCAGGCCCTGTTGCTGTTAATCCCAAACCAGTCCCAGCCCCAGCACCACCAACTAAGCCAGTCCCAGCCCCAACCAGCAGCCTCTGCCGTGTCGTGACTTATAATGGACCAGAAGGCGGTTTGGCAATTCGTTCCAAACCTGACCGGGCGGCGCCGAGAGTGGATGGTGTGAAGTTTGGCGACCGAGTGACCTTGCGGACAAGTCCTCCTCCCTCAAGCTTGGATAAAGATGGTCGGGATTGGGTGGAACTTACTGCCCCAAGTCGTGGCTGGATTTCTAATGGATTTCCTAGTTCAAAATCGATGAATATCGGTAATTGTCCTTAGTTGTAATTTCAGGACTTACCGTTAAATCTGTAGAGTGGTAATTGCTGACTCTACAGATTTAATCGCTGTGGGTAAGTCCTGTTTTAAAGTGGTTTGATCGGGTTAAAGAAGCAATCTGCTCTTAAGCAGCAACAATTGCGATCGCTTTTTCTAATGCTAGTGCCGCAGTGTCAATCTCTGCCGCCGAAACAATCAGCGGTGGCACAAAGCGAATTACTTTGGGACCGGCTGGCACCAATAATAAGCCTTCTGCCATTGCCGCTTTCACGACATCAATGGAAGTCATGGCAACATCAGCGTTTAGTTCCATACCGTTGATTAAACCCCAACCACGCACATCGTCAACCAGGTTAGGATAACGATGAGCGATCGCTTTTAAGCGAGTCCGCAACTGTTCCCCCCGTTGTTGGACATTTTGCAGAAGGTTTTCTTGCTCCAAGGTTTTACCAACGGTTAAAGCTACGGCACAGGCAAAAGGATTGCCGCCAAAAGTACTGGCATGATCCCCAGGCTCGAAAACGTCACAGAATTTCTTGCACATCATCGCCCCAATCGGGATACCGCCAGCTAATCCCTTAGCACTGGTAAATATATCCGGTTCAATGCCCAGATTTTCATAGCCCCAATATTTGCCCGTGCGACCCATGCCAACCTGAACTTCATCCATAATCAGCAGGATGCCGTTTTCGTCGCAGATTTTCCGTACCCGCAGGAAGTAATCAAGGTCGCCTGGACGGACACCTCCTTCTCCCTGCAAGGCTTCTAGCATAATCGCACAAACTCGCTGGTTGCCTTCATCCAGATCGGTAATGGCATTTTCTAGCGCCTGAATATCGTTGTACGGCACATAGCTAAATCCAGACACTAAAGGGGCAAAGTTCTTGTGATACTTTGGCTGACCTGTGGCTGTAACCGTCGCGAGCGTCCGTCCATGAAAACTGGCTTTGGCGGTCAAAATTACTGGTTTTTCAATGTCTAGGACTGTATGGGCGTATTTCCGGGCAAGTTTGATTGCTCCCTCATTAGCCTCAGCACCAGAGTTGCAAAAGAAGGCGCGGTCAGCACAGGAGTTGTCAACAATCCATTTAGCAAGTTCTCCTTGTACGGGAATGTAGTACAAGTTAGAGACATGATGCAGGGTTTGGATTTGTCTGGTGACAGTTTCAACTAGTGCTGGGTGGGCGTGTCCCAGTGTGCAGGTGGCAATGCCTGCCACAAAATCCAGATATTCCCGTCCTTGAGTATCCCAGACGCGGCAACCTTGTCCACGTTCCAGGGCAAGGGGAAAGCGCCCGTAGGTGGTCATGACACTGGCATCAAAGTCAGTGGGATCGTAGGGTGCAGCCGTCTCAAGTATTGAGGGATTTGGAATTAGAGTTTCGGGGCTCACTAAATTAATCCTTATTGTTGAAAATTATTGAGGACGAGTCGGAAGGAGTTTTAAAGCTAGGCTCAAAGTTGCCTATATTACATACTGATTAGATTTTATCTGTGGAAAAGCTAGTCTTGTGACCGATCTAATGGGTATTTTTGCGATGCTTTCCTGACAATCGGCTCTCTAGGCATGACAAATGAGGCGGGCGCGATTGTGTATGCTTGAAGCGTCTCTAAGCTATTTCTGATAGAAGTGATTATCGGCAGTGTATTCAACACTTGAGCAGAAATATCGACGCCTGAGAAAAGAGCTAATTGCAGGTGCGATCGCTTTATTTTGTGTTGCTTTAATTGGTACTTTGTGGTATCGCTTTGTGGAAGGTTGGTCGTGGTCGGATTCAGTGTACATGACTGTCATTACTCTGGCAACGGTTGGCTATGGAGAAACCAATCCTTTGGGTAATCGTGGGCGGTTATTCACGATTTCTCTAATTTTGATGGGGGTGGTTAGTATTGGCTATATTGTCAATCGCTTTACGGAGGCGGTTATTCAAGGTTACTTTCAAGAAGGGTTTCGAGTAAGTCAGCGCAGGCGTTTTGTGGATTCTTTAAATGAACACTATATCCTTTGTGGCTTTGGTCGCACCGGACGTCAAATTGCTAAAGAGTTTAATTCTGAAGGTATTCCGTTTGTGACGGTGGACTCCCAGAGTGAAGCTGTACAGGAAGCTGTGGAAATGGGGTATTTGGCGGTGCAAGGGGATGCGACTCTTGATGAAACGCTGTTGAAGGTGGGAATTAATCGGGCAATTTGTCTGGTGGCAGCACTACCTTCGGATGCGGAAAATCTTTATACGGTATTGTCTGCGAAAACTTTGAATCCGCAAATTCGGGCAATTGCACGGGCGAGTGCGGAAGAAGCATTAACCAAGCTGAAACGGGCAGGTGCCGATGCAGTTGTATCCCCCTACATTACGGGAGGGCGGCGCATGGCAGCGGCGGCGCTGAGACCGCAGGTGCTAGATTTTATGGATGGGGTGCTGACGGGGGCAGATCGTCCCTTTTATTTGGAGGAGTTTTTGATTGATGCTCAAAGTTGTCCTGCGGTTGGGCAAACCTTGAGAGATGCCCGTTTGCGATCGCAATCTGGGGCTTTGGTGCTGGCAATTCGTCGGACTGATGGTAATCTGATTGCAGGACCAACGGGCGAAACTCAGTTGTTGGCGGGAGATTTGCTGATTTGTATGGGTACGGCGGAGCAATTACGCCTGCTTAATCGAATTTTAATTCCTTTGCGATCGCGTGGACCAAGAATTCCTAAACATATTGATTAATTGCTCGATTTTGGTTTTGGGATTACTTAAGTTAGGCGAGGTTTTTTCTACTTCTTTCTGGATTGGTAATCAGGATATTATGTGTTTCTAAAATTTTAATGCCAACCGTGTACAGCGGCAATGTTTTTTAAGACTGGTTTGATAATTTTTGGTGGTGCAGAGGTTAGTAAGGTGCTGGGATAAACGGCTTTGCCCCAGCGAGGATGTTCTAAGACGCGGCATCTGTTATGAATTAGGGGCAAGCCTAAAAGTGCTTTAACGACGGCAGTATCATCGTGAGGGATTTCTCCAGGGCGTGAAAGTAGGGGATAGCCTGTGCGAGGATCGATCAGATTACTGGGATAATTGCGATCGCGTAAATTAAAGGCAAAATCAAAGCCGAAGCGCATAAACTTCTCTCGCAAGCGCTCTTTTTCTCGTTCAACTTGAATAGATGTTTCTACTAACTCATATCGCGATTGTTGTAGGACAATGACTACCCATAAAACGGGTGAATTCCAGTCAGGTAAGACACGCTCTAAGTTATTGACAATGAAGAGACTAGGAGGGTGAACAGACATTTGAACAGCCTGTCCGGTTTCGGTAACCAGAGTAAGAGCATTGCGGTTAGTGATTAGCAATTTGAAAAGTTTGAGCTGGTCAAGCGAAAAACTGCAAGCTACTTTTTGAGCATTTACTAATCTTACCGCCAAATTTTACCATCTTGGTCAAATTACTGAGCTACTTTTTGTTTCAAGTCAGAGCAACTGTATATGGTGAGATTAACAAGTCTGGCATTTCTCGCGCCTTGATGCCGCAATAATTAAGAAAATTAGGCATTACATAATCGTGAGATGAATCGTAGAGACGTTTCCCTCTCCTAGCGCAGCTAAGAGGTGTCTTCTCCCAAGGGGAGACGCCAAAGGCTCAAGAGAGTCAAAGTCTCTACAATAGGTTGGGTTTATCGAGGTATGTTATCAAAATCATCCCTTCAATATGCAACGCCGAAAATTAATGAATCCCTATACTCGTACTTTGTCTGATTTAAAAGAAAAAGCTGTTCTCTTTTGGGGACTGAAGAGAAAAAATACTTAGAGGATTCATTTGATCCAATTCGTCATGCTTAGATTAAGATTGAATTCATGAATCTGTAGAATCAGACACACCACAAAATATCAGATTTGATTGAGAATTGCTGAATCATTATTTATAATCTAAAAGCAAAATGCCAAGCCTTCGTTTCATCGACTTATTTTCAGGAATAGGAGGAATGCGATTAGCCTTTGAGCAAGCTGCCCATTTTTATAAACTAGAAACCGATGTCTATTAAGTAGTGAAATCAATAAAGACGCTCAATCAGTTTATCAAACCAACTTTGCCGATATTCCTTTAGGAGATGTCCGAGAGATAGAGCAACTGCCAAAACATGACTTTTTACTTGCAGGTTTTCCTTGTCAATCCTTCTCCTATGCTGGGCAAAAAAGCAGGTTTCGGAGATACGAGAGGAACCTTGTTTTTTGAAATCATGAGATTAATAGATACCAATAAACCCAAATCTTTTATCTTTGAAAATGTGCGAGGACTACTCACAAATGATGCAGGTAGAACTATTAAAACTATTCAGCATGAAATAGAGCAAAGAGGCTATAGCTTTAATATATTCTTACTAAATAGTGCCAATTTTTAATTTGCCACAAAATCGAATCAGAGTTTATATTGTGGGAATTTTAGATGCAATACCCAAATTTAAATTAGTCTCTAATTTGGGCTTTAAAGACTCTCATTCTTACAATCCTCACAACTTTCTTTATTTTGCGACCACAAACAACTTCTTACTGTTGCCGATATATTAGAAGATGAGCCAGATGCCAATATGACTGCTCATCAAATTTTGTCACAGCTTTAAAGCGAGTTTTAAAAGATGATTTACAGCGATTACATGGTATTAGGCTAATTGATTATCGAGGTGGCAATTCCCTGCATTCTTGGGAAACTGGGATTAAGAGGTAATTGCAACAAGGATGAAATTGCCTTGATGAATCTTTTTATCTTGAAACGCCGTAATAAATCATTTGGCAGTGAGCAAGATGGCAAGCTTTTAACTAAAGAACAAATAGCAACCTTTTACAAGCATCCAGAATTAGATAAGCTACTAGAGTCCTTAGTAACCAAGAATTATTTAAAGCTAACAGATCATAAATATAAGCCTGTAGCGGGTAATTTTTCTTTTGAAGTTTACAAGTTTTTAGATCCACGAAAGATTGCAATTACAGTTGTGGCTAGCGATGCCAATAGATTGGGGGTTTATCACAACAACCGTATCCGCCGCATTACCCCCCGTGAGGCAGCAAGATTGCAAGGCTTTCCTGACAGCTTCAAGCTGCATTCCAATGATGACAAAACCTACTATCAACTGGGAAATTCCCGTCAGTATTAATGTGGTTAAGGTGGTGGCTCAGGAAGTGATTGGGAATACTTTTAATTTGGCATAGACGAGAATAATCAGCTTGAGTTGGCGTATTGCTAGCTTGTCAGCGAGTCATCACTTAGCAAAACGACATGAACAAGTTAAAGTTGAGCAAATCTGCTAAATTATCTGCTAATTTCGCCCGTGATGGCGCTGTTGCTGATTTCCAGGGTGATAGGTTTCCAGTTTGGGGTGTGAGATTTGCCCCTGGGCGCCAGTAGAAAGCCCAAAAGTAATTTTTTGTGACAAATTACCTGGAGACTAGGGCAGGCGTGATGCCTAATCTAGCCCAAGCTGTGGAGGTTTTTTGGGCAAGGTTAGAGTCAATCAGATACTCCAGATTTTGGTAAAAACAACTCGATTAGAGACAGTGGTTGCTGCCAATCGCGAGTATAATGCCCGTGTAATAGTGATTAAAGCCTGGTTTAAACAATTGAGGTGTCACTGAAATCGATAATACCAGTTGTTAATTATTAGTTGTTACTTTGAATAATCGGACTAACAACTAGCATCTAACCCGCTGACAACCAATAACTTACGGGTTCTTAACGATGTTCCTACTACTTACCCAAGTCCTGCTGTGGCTGCTGGTTACAGTTATTCTCTATAATCTGCTTGTCAAAGTCATTCCCAAGACATACCTTACCCTGCTTGGGGGCTTGTTTCTATTTGCCATCATTGTGCTGGCGTTTTTCTTTCCCAATGAAAGGCTGGTATCAACGGCATGGAGTGTGCTGTCGTTTCCCCTCAAACCTGTGGGAGCGACAATTTTACTGTTGAGTGTTGCCCTCAATCAAGGGCTGAAAAAACCAAATCAGGTTGTGGCAGGCACTACTGATTTTGTTAATTTCCAGTACGCCGTTTTTCTCGACTCTGCTAGCTCGTAGTCTAGAACTTGGAGAAGTCAGCCCGACTGCCCGTACTGTCAGAGCTGGAGGTGGCCGCTGCGGCTCCTGCGGCTCCCGCTGCTCAAGCTCAACCTGCTGGAGCAATTGTCTTGCTAGGGCAGGGAACAACACAAGCAAATCTCCCCCCCCGAACACAAGTTCAATTGACCGATACAGGCAACCGTATCCTCTATACAGCGCAGGTATATCGGCAACAACAATCCTTGGGCACTAGTCCGGTTGTGATTGTTAGTGCTGGTCCCAGGGAGGAGGCAGGACGCAACCAAGCGGCTGAAGCCAACGATATTGCAACATTGCTAACACAATTAGGTGTGCCACGAGAGCGCATTGTCACTGAAGCCAAAAGTAACGATTTGCGGACTAGTGCCCAAGAAGTAAGAAGCATCCTCAGCCGTCGTGCATAGGTGGTACGCGCGTTATTGTGATTACTTCTGGCTATAATAGCCGCCTAGCACGCCTGACTTATAGTAATGCTGGTCTCAACGTAATTTCTCGACCAACCAACTTCATTGCTGTCAACCTGGTACGCGGGAAAATTTCAATATTAGCATCAGGTCTTTTATTCCTTCTGTTGAAGCACTGGGAATTAGTACGCGGATTGTTGATGAATTCTTTACAACAATTTACTACTACTTACGAGGCTGGTTAGCACCAACAAATAGTTAGTTTGTGACAAGTCGTAGGTTCTACAAGGGCAAAGTCAGGATTATGCTTCTTGGCTTTGCTAAATTATTTAAATCACGCCTTCCAAAGTTTCATCAGTCAATTCATACAACTGCCGTAACTGTTGTAATTTTTCGGATTCTGGTTGCCAAAAACCTCGCCCATTAGCCTCCAACATTCTGCCCACAATATTACGAAAAGCTTCCGGATTCGCCTCTCGTAATTTCTCTGCCATTTGGGTATCCAAAGCATAAGTATCTGCCGCTTGTTCATAGACCCAATCATCGGTAAATCAGCCGTACCGCCCCAACCTATTAAGGCTGTCATGCGTTGGGAAATTTCATAAACACCACCCCGAACCTTGATTTGCCATCGCCTCAGCCCACTTAGGATTGAGTAACTTGGTGCGATATTCCAGACGTAATAAATCTTCCAAGTTACGAGGTGTTGTGTCTTTAGAAAAGCTTCGACAAAACTCGTATTTACTTTTTTGCCTCGTTGTTTTTTCTGCCGCCCGTTTCAATCCGCCGGTGTTGGCATAATATTCTTGAATATCGGTTAATCCATACTCAACTGAATCAATTTCTTGGACGATACGACTGGTAGTTTGGAGCAATTGATTGAGGATTTCTGGACGTGCTTGTCCTTTATCTTGTCTGCCGTAACTAAACCCATTTTCGCCCCTGCCAAGTCTTGCCCAACTCCTCTCCTGTTTCCCAATTGCCATCTACAACTTGGTCATTACCAAGGAACCAAAAATCACCAGATGGGTTAGAAAATAATCGGGCAGAAGCATTTTTGATACCTTGAGATTGCAATGCTAAAGCGTGTTTGCGGATAAAGTTTTGCTCTTCTGGTTCGTCTATTTCTGCTGCTCTACTAAATAAATCATCGAGTAATTCAATAATATTGACAAAACTATCTCGAAAAATACCCGAAAGATTTGCCAACACATCAATACGAGGATGTCCAACTTCTGCCAAAGGTTGAGTTGATAACAGACTATTCTACCTGTACCTTCTTTTATCGGTTCAGCCCCGACTAATTCTAATAAAATACCTAATGATTCGCCCTTAGTTTAATCGCATCTAACCCCCACAACATTACTGCCACGGTTTCGGGATATTCGCCATGTTCTTTTAAGTGTTGGGCGATAATCTTTTGTGCCACTTCTCGACCTCTTTCATAGGCGCAGTTGAGGGCTTACGGTAGGGATCAAGGGCATGAATATTGCGCCCTGTAGGCAATACTCCAGCGCCATCTCGCAACAAATCGCCCCCTGGTGCTGGTGGAATATATTCCCCATTCAAACCTCTTAATAAATTGGTGATTTCATCGGTGGTTTGCATTAATAAGTCGTGAATTTGGGCAGAGTCTGGGTTATTGGTTGTTTGGGAAATTGATGACTTATCCATTAGATCCGCGCCAAAATATGCCTCAAGATAGGACGCCATCTGTTCTGAGTTGGGCGCTTCTCCTAATATATGTAAGCCAGAAGAAAAGAGGCGGGTTTCGACAATTTGTAGATATTCATACAACTTAACTAAATAGCGATTGAAGGCATCGGCACTAAACATTCGGGCATTTTCTGGGGTAAAGGCAATCCCTAACTGTTTGGCATCTTCAAACGGACAATCGGCATCTAATCCAGTATCCACAATCTTCTTGCAAATTGCTTCTTTAAGGAGATAATTTTTATCTGGGTCTTCTCGATATTCGGCAATTAAATCTCGCAGTGAAATTAATTCTTTATACAAGCCAGCGCGACCATAAGGCGGTACATTATGGGAAATTAATACACCATAACCACGACGTTTTGCTAACATCGATTCTGATGGATTATTAGCGGCATAAATATATAAATTCGGCAAATCTCCTAACAGAATATCTGACCAAGAATAACTAGTATTACCTAAAGGAGAACCGGGCAACCATTCAACTGTTCCATGCATTCCAAAGTGAACTAATGCATCAGCTTGAAACTCATTTTGTAGCCATTTATAATAAGCAGCGTATTGGGGATGAGGTGTGAGGTCACGTTCAAACATTAGCCGCATTGGGTCGCCAGAAATACCAAGGGGTGGTTGTACACCAATCCAAATGTTACCTAACTGGATGCCGCCAATTTGGAAGTCATCGCCATCGGTTTTGATACCCGTCTTTGTCAGAGATTGCCACTGTTTCTCAATGCGGGTTGTGAAAAGGTAGCCTAGCCATTTTTCTAGGGTTTTGATGTTAACTGATTGCTGATTTGTTGCCTCGTCGGCTGCTTTGACTCGGCGAATCAATTCTTCTCCATCTTCTGGTAATTCCCCGACGTTGTAACCTTGATTTTTGAGGGCGTGGAGGAAGTTGAGGAGACTGCGCGGCACGTTTAATAAGGCGGCTGTACCCGTTGCGCCATAACCAGGGGGGAAGTTGTAAAGAATGATGGCAATTTTCTTTTTAAATACGGGTGTCTGTCGTAGGGAAATCCAGCGTTTGAGCCTTCCTGTCAGGCGTTTGACTCTTTCAGGAATTAGATAAATGTCTTCTCCTACCAAGCCACCGAGAGGTATAGCATCAATTGCACCATCTAATTCTGGCAATGCATATAAGACGACACTTTGCAATCCTCCTATTCCCTGCCTTGTCCAGGAGTGAATATCTTGAATTAGTAGCGGTGCGGCAACTATATAGGGGATATTTTTGGCGCTAAGGATTTGTTTTGCAACGTCTACCTGACGTCCTGCTTCCATGGAACCGGCAGGACCTCCTACTAGGGGAAAGCCGATGGTAGAGACAATTGCATCTACTTCAACTGCCTCTTTTGATAATGAGAGAGTTTGATTATTTCCCTGTTGTCGTTGTTGCGTTTCATGGGTTGAGGTCATCCAATCTCGCACGGCAACATGACCTTCGACGCCGTTAATAAATATTGGTAATGGGGTTAGTCCGGCTGTTTCAAAATGGCGAATTAGTTGAGGAATATAGGGTTGTTTGGTAATGACGTGTTTGCGATAGAGGAGAATGCCAATAACTGGTTTAGTAGAAGAAATTTTTGTATGGTTTTGATACCATTCTAGATATTGCTTGGGAGATTCAAAGTAACCTGAATAATCTGGATGGAGTAATCCGATGTTTGGGGTTTCGATTGGTGGTGGGATTTCGCCAATTTTTAGGTCTAGATACTTTTCTGCAAGTATCCAGAACATTGAGGCTACATTTTCGGTGCCCCCTGCATTCCAATAACCGTATATAATTAGCCAATTACGTAAGTCTTGAACTTTTTGGGTGGGGATATATTTTAGAAGTTTTGGTCCAATTTTTAGGAAACTAATATAACCTGCAAGCTTGTCTTCTTCTCGCCCATTGCTGAATTTGTCGAGGATAAATTTGACGGGTTTGGGCATTCCTTTGGGTTTATCACCAATTTTGAAAGCACCAATTTGAGTGAGGCTCATTAATTCGAGGGCAGACTCGAAAACGAGGCGTATAGGGATGTGCTGTATTCTTTCTCGTAACCATAATACTTGGTCGTAATCGAAGATCAGACTGCTAAAGAAGACATCAGCATTTTGCAGTGCTGCTTCTATGATGGCAGGTTCGGTGGTGAGGGAAATGTCGCTAAATACCTGAATATCCAACTCAAGACAGCGTGAAGTAGCCATCTCTGCCGCTTGGCGATACAAGTTTGTGTTAAATGTTTCAAACCCTGCAATCAAGACGATACGTTTCATACACCAAGCCTGAAGTAATCTATCTAGATCTTAATGGTGCTGTCAGCTTAAAACTGGAAAGATTCGATTAAATTGCTTAAATTTAGGTGCAAGCACAAGATATGTTGACCACTCATCAAGGGAAAAAAGACGGCGTTGTATAATTGTGTGATGAATCGTAGAGACGTTCCGGCGGAACGTCTCTACAACACGTTGGATTCATAGAAGTATGTTGTCAAAATCATCCCCTCAATATGCAGCGCCAAAAAGATTGTATATCCTTCATATCCCCGACTTCTTCAAGAAGTCGGGGATCTACCTCTAAAATTAAGGAGTTTGCAACGATCGTTGATCAACAGGTTCAATAAGATTTGAACGCATTTGTATACCAACAGGAACTTCTGCTGTTTGCTGATTCAAATAGTTATAAACCAAGCGAGAAACCTGACGAATAAAATCTCTACCCCGCGTATCATCATAAGGACGTTTAACAAAAATTCCTGCTAAATAACGCTTACCACTTGGCATCGTAATTAGTCCAGCATCGCCGATTAAAAAGCCAATATCTCCGGTTTTATCAGCAATATCAGCACCTGGTCCCAAACCTGCCGGCAGCAAGGTTTTAATAGTAGTATGTCGCAAAATATTCAAAACTTGTGCCTTACTAGAAGCCGACACAATCTTGTCATTAACAAGTAGCGCTAGTAGCTGCACCATATCTTTGGAACTAGTTGTATTAGTGCCACTTAAATCAGCTAACCAATTTCTAATTCTGGTATCTTTCAGTCCCCAACTACGAAAACGTTGATTAAGTTTGGCAATACCACCCAAACGATCAATAATCATATTTGTGGCAGTATTATCGCTGATTGTAATCATTTTCGTAACAGTTTCTCTGGCACTATAACGACTACCTACTGGGTCATCTTGCATTTCTCCAGACCCGTTGGTAATTAAATCATTTCGCATGACTAACTTTTCGTTTAAACTGACTTTTCCAGCATCTAGATCTTGGAAAAAGGCAATAAGAATTGGTAGTTTTATAGTACTGGCAGCAGGGAAAACGCGATCGCCTTTTATATCCAAATAATTCCCCGTATCCAAATCCAAAAAAAACATCCCCGTTTGCAGAAAATTATACTTCCGCATCAACGCTTGAACCTGAGATTGTAGTCCCAGCATTTCTGTATTCAAACGCACTACTCCCGTTAATTGTGGTGTTGGCGCTACGACGGAATTGGTCGGGAATGGTTGACTAATAGCGATCGTCGTGCTAACTGGCTGCACAGAATTGCCTGTCACTCTCTCAGGCGTCGGTAACTGGACAAACCAATGAGTTGGCGATGCACCTCGCACCTTGATTTTTGTCGGGTCTAACGTGTATCCTGGTGCCAATTCAACCACCATTCGAGTCGTGTCCGCATCAAACTGTCCTACCCGAATTTCCTGAATTACCGAATTCACCTTTTCTGTAATTTTAGGGCGTCCTAAATTAATTCCAGGTAAATCGATGATTAAACGACTAGGATTAGCCAGCAGTTGAACTTTCGGTTGCACTGCTTCATCTGTCGTCAAATCAAGCTGATTTTGAGCAGCATTAAAACGCCAAGAATCTAAACTATCTGCCTTTGCCGGCGAGGAAAGCAGAAAAACACTTGCAACGCAAGGAAATAGCCAGCGTAATTTCAAGAGGATTTATCCTTTAGGTAATATTACTTTTAACTCAATCGCTGAACCCACTCACACCACAAAATAGCAATTGTTTCCTTGTCTCAACGGCTCGTATCTAACCGCTGATAGATGACTTAGAATAACAATCCCTCAGAAAAGTTTCCCACAACAAGAGCAAATTTGGATTCAGCCAAAGCTGTTATTTTTGTTAAAAGTCGTAATACTTTGATTTGGGCATTTATCGAATCAAAAGCTTATTTTGCCGCAAAAGGTGTAAATTTCCCTCCTAATCCTTCCACAATCGTCTGAGTATTAGCAATCAACATTTTCTTGTAAGTATCCCCTTCACTGCCCTTTTCTCCAATTCCGTCGGCGAAAATTTCTCGCTTAGAAAGCTTAACATTCGCCTCTTTCGCCACAGCTTCAATTAGCTTCGGATTAATCGTTAGTTCAGCAAAAATTGTCGGTACTCCCGTTGTTTTAATTTCTTTCACCAAATCTTTTATTCTTCCTGCTGTCGGTTTTTCCTCAGTGCTAATTCCCTGCAAGGCACCTTCTACAGGAATGCCATAAGCTTTGGAGTAATAACCCAAGGCATCATGTGTTGTGACTAACTTACGTTGATTAGTAGGAATTGTTGTAATCTGCGATTTAATCCAGTTATCAACCTGCTTCAATTCACCTGTCATCTTTTCAGCATTACTTGTATATTTTGCTGCATTACTCGGAGCTAGCTTACCTAAATTATCCCGAACCGTTTCAACAATCTTCACGCCATTTTGAGCATTGTGCCAAACATGAGGATCGGTTTCGGTTTTACCATCTTCCTCAAACTTTTGAGGGTTAGGAACGGCTAATTCATTAACAGCAATTTTTGGTGCTTTGTTACTTGTTGCCTGAATTAACTTAATTAAACTCGGTTCAAAATTATAGCCACCATACATAATTAGCTTGGCTTGTTCGATCGCTTTTCGGTCATCTGGTTTCGGTTCGTAAACGTGGGGATCTGAACCTGCAGGAATTAAACATTTTAGGTCAACGCTATCCTGTGCAATTTCTTGGGTAACATCACACAAAACACTGGTAGTTGCCACAACTTTTGGTTTATCGGTGTTTGAGGCAGCAGGTGAAGCTTCTGAGGCAGCGGTAGGAGAGGGATTTGTTGCTTGTTGAGGGGCGCCACAGCTTGTTATTCCGAGTGCAATTAGCGTTGCCGTACTTCCAATTAGGCTTTGAACGGAAAAGTTTTTTAACATGACCAGCTTTTGGACAAGGTAGTATGGTTGGGATGAGAATCATTATCTCTCAACTTGGTCAGGATAATTGAGATTCATGCTGTAATAATGATTATGGTTATTAAAAAATCAGTATGTTAGAGGTTCAGCATTTAGCTGTCAACTACCGAGGACTCCGCGCTTTAGGAGATATCAGCTTCAGCTTGGAACCAGGGCAATTGGTGGGGGTACTGGGTCCCAATGGCGCTGGCAAAAGCACGATGATTAAGGCGATGCTGGGTTTGGTACCGAGGATGAGTGGGGCGGTGAAGTTTGGTGGAGTTGAGCTGAAACGGCGCTTGTGTTGTTGTGCTTATGTGCCGCAGCGATCGCAAATTGACTGGGATTATCCTGCTACAGTTTGGACAGTGGTGATGATGGGGCGTACTGCACATACGGGCTGGTTTCGCTCACCAAACCGGCAATCTAAAGATATTGTGGCATCTGCGTTGCATCGGGTGGGCATTTGGGAACTACGCGATCGTCAAATTGGCGAACTTTCAGGGGGACAGCAGCAACGGGTATTTTTGGCAAGAGCTTTGGCACAAGAAGCGGAATTATTTTTATTTGATGAGCCGTTTGCGGGAATTGATAAGAAAACCGAAGCGATTCTTTTCCAGATTTTCACTGAACTTAAAACAGAAGGCAAAACCTTACTTGTAAGTTCTCATGAATGGGGAAAGGCGTTGATGAATTATGACCGATTGTTGTTATTAAATCGTGATTTGATTGCTAATGGTTCTCCTAAAGAGGTAATGACTTTAGAAAATATTCAACGTGGTTATGGTGAAAGTATACAGTCACAAATGCTTAGTGAACATATGGAAAATATGTTTGTTTGTTAGTAATTAGTAAGATTGAAGTGAAATGCTAAATTGGTTAACAGAGCCGCTCTCATTTGAATTCATGCGGAATGCCTTATCAGCAGGTAGTTTGGTTGGTATTCTTTGTCCGGTGGTTGGCATTTATTTAATTGTGCAACGCATGGCTTTACTAGGAGATGTGATTGCTCATGCCGTTTTACCGGGATTAGCGATCGCCTTTTTTTTGAAGGTTAATATCTTAATAGGAGCCTTTATCTCCGGCAGTCTCAGCACCTTAGTGATTGCTTGGATTCGTTCTCAATCTCGCGTTAAAGCTGATGCAGCGATGGCAGTAACATTTTCGGGCTTCTTTGCTTTAGGTGTTACTCTGATTACCTTATTAAAAAGTAAGTTAGACCTGGATAGTTTCTTATTTGGTGATATTTTAGGCGTGACAACCGCTGATGTTCAACGCACAGCTATCATTACTATAATTGTACTACTTTTAGTTAAATTATTCTACAAAGAATTATTATTTTATACTTTTGATAAATTAGGTGCTCAAGCCCTGGGATTTCCGGTTAATGCGCTACATTATGGTTTGATGGCGGCGATTACTTTAACGATTGTTGCTAGTATGCAAACTGTAGGTGTTGTTTTGGTAATTTCCTTGCTAGTTGGTCCTGGGATTACAGCTTACCTGTTGGTAAAAGAATTGCATCAAATCATGGTAGTTGGTGCAATAATTGGAGTAGTTGCTAGTATTACTGGTATTTATAGCAGTTACTATTTAAACATTCCGTCAGGACCTGCGATTGTTTTAGTAATTTTTAGCTGCTTTATATTCGCACTACTATTTAGCCCCTCTCAAGGAATTTTGACACGCCCAGAAATAGCCAATAGTTCTGGTTGGATTGTTCGTAAATTGAAGGCTTTGAGACGGAGTAAATAATATTGAAGATTTACGGATTGAAACCTCCTAGGGGCGCACAGCCGTGCGCCCCTACAAATGGTGAGGTAATTGAGTAATTTGCGTAAGTCCTGTGCTAATAAAATCTCCGTCTCTGTTGGCAACAATTTGGTTTACTGAGGAATAGTTAGTTGAGCTGTTTGTGCCATCCGCATAACGGTATTTCGGCAACCGGCACAATCACAACCATACTTAGTAATTGCCATGTCTCCGACGGTGTCAGAATCGGCATTTAGGGATGAGTATTTGGAGTTGTCTTGGGTCGAGATGTTGTTGATATTCTCTTGAGCAAAAGGAGTTTTTTCAGCTTGGGAAGTATTAGCTGCTGGTGCTGTAAACACTAGCTCACGGAGTGGTTCGGCGTTAGCTTTGGCTGGGTTAACTGCTAATAAAGTCAATACCAAAGAACCGGAACAGCCGAGCAAAGTTAGGATGTCTCTATTCATAATTCTGTTGCATACAGGACTGATCATTAGTGTGAAAGATCAAAGACTTCCTGGCAAATAAGTTTCGTAACAGACACTTATTGCCAAGAGCAAATACAACCCTAAATCTGACTTTGAGACGCTTTACAATTAGCACAGTTACAGCCTAATTGGTCTTGAATGGGATTGCTTTCTTGGGTCGTTATATTAAACATTAATGGCGCACGATTTAGATTAACAATTTGTGTAGTTGGTGTAGAGATGACAAGGTTGATGACTGAATTGGCGACGGGTGCAGCATTTGCTGGATTGCTGATGAGAGTAATCGCCATTAGGCTTCCGGATACAAGTAAAGTCAATGTGGTTTTGTTCATGAAAATTTTCTCAGTCTTTGAGGAGAGTGGAATGTTTGATGAGCTGATTATAGCTTTTGTATTCTACTGAGTTGTTTTGGGCGGGCTTTTGTTCCGTTAAGTCTGTTTAAGCTTGAGCAAAAAAGACAACGACGTAATCGCAGTTTTCATCAGCCTCGCATCCCTACTTCATAAAATCTTTTACAACACCGTTCTGAACAATATCTTCATCTAAGTCTAGGTTTTGAATTGAGAGTTCTGAAGGTAGTGGGACAGACATTTGCAGGTAGATGCCAATTGTTATTTGATTTTTATCAATACTTAGATTAGTTATATTAACGACACTATTTCCAGGTAAACAATTACTAACTGGTAATTTAGCAACTGGCTGAGTTTTATATCCAGCTTCTTCAAGCATTCAGTAATATTTCTCCAGTTTTCTATCTTCGCACTACATTTGTCTACCAGACTTTTAACGTACCTATACAGCGTGGCACACAATCAGTTTCAACTCCCTTGACATTCTTGCCAAGTTTTTCTGCTATTTCAGTTGGACTGTAGCCCACAAAGTAACCCCCGCAGGTGTAGCTTCTCGACGGGGGTCAGGCGTTTTCCTTTCGCAGAAGCCAAGTCTGCGTACAAGGTTTCTAAGTCCCAGTTGTTTGCTGCCTGGGTAAACTGCTCATCAGTTTGCATAGCTGGAAGCTTATAAATTGCTGATGTAATCCTAACATGAATCCTGATGTTTATCAGGTGATTGCTAACTTAAGCTTGCTTACAATATGTCTATAGATAGATGCTAACAGTAGGGTAATCTACAGGTTAAGAGGAGAGAAGACTAACTTCAACCTTTAAAATATTTGCTGTTAGCGATCACTAGCCAAGAGCGATCATTTTTTTAGGTGCGTTAAGAATAAAGTCCCATCTTAGAAGGCAAAAGTATGTCAGTTTTCGACCAGCGTGGTCAAAATGTAAATTATCAATACAATGCTGCTGGCAATATCAACTTTAGTAATGTTCAGAACCGTGCCGACCTTATTAGTGAATTAGATAAGCTTAAAACTGAGGTTACAAAAGCAAGAGAGGCTGAAGTAATCGATGCTGATATAGCGACAGATGTCGATTACCAGATTACGAAAGCTGTCCAACAAGCTAGCAAATCTGAGCCAAATAAGAACACTGTACTGCAGCACATCAATACGGCAAAGAAGCTGATAACGGGAGTAGCTGAAGCTGGCGGTATTGTAACAGCTTTAATCAAGGTTGCGGAGCTAGTTCAAAATTTCTTCTAACAATTAAGACATATTTTTGCCGATATATTGTGACTCAAGATCCATGCGAACTATGACCAGCGATGGCAGCAAGTTTATAAGCAATTAAACCTGAATTTTCAAATTTATTCTGCTCCCAATCCTACCCTTATATTGAACCAGGGAATTAAGTTGCTCGAAGCCAAATCTTATCAGCAGGTAATAAATGCATTTACCCTGGTTATTGAAATAGATCGTTCAATGAGTAATGCCTACTATTACTTAGCAATAGCACTACTCAAAGGTAGGAGAGCAAAAATATTAAAGCGTAGCGAAGTGAAGAAATGGATCAACTACTCAGTGCTGCTACTGCCATGGGGCGACTCAGACGGTACTATTTATTGGTTTCGCGCACTTGTTCGAGACGATTATTACAAAGGTAATCGAATAACTAATTATCCTCCGCCATCTGTGATGGATCTTGTCAACAACGCTCTCTCTTGTCAAACAAATATGGATAGACTACGAGCGCTGTTGGCACAATTACCGATGTCTGATAACCAATTGTACGCAGCGCTTGTAAATCAATTTGTGTAGAAGGATAAACCTCAATGTCAGCATTTTCAGAGGATGAGAAACGGAAGCGAATTCGGAGCTATTTTGCAAAGCCAAATCTAAAGTGGCCGATCATACTAATCGTACTTGGACTACTTATCCTGTCGCAATCTTCAATAGGCTTAATTCTCTTGATTTTGGGGGGGGATATGGTTGTTCATAGAGGTTAAGCCTCTAATGGATGCTCCAGGCGATCAGACGATTGATTCTTGGTTAATTGATGATATTGAACAACTTAAGAAGCGCTCACTAGAGCGTCTCAACATAGACGAATCTGAACTCATCAGGATTCTATTGTATTCGTGGTCCTATCCTGTGGAATACAAATGGCATTCCAAGTAATGAGCTTACTTGGAAGAAGGGTAAGGATGAGCGGATTCGATTCAGCATCAATGCTGTAACAGTAGTGCATTTAACAGAGCATAGACTTAGCTCCTATCAGTGTGACTACAACTTGATGAGAGGTGTACCTCTTAATGAGCGAGATGATGAATTTCACTACAGAGATGTAGTAGCTGTCTCGACCCGTGATGAATCAACTAACTACACTTTGCCCAATAATACTTTGATGAAGCAAGCACAACTTTTCAAGCTAGCTGTATCAAGTGGCGATAGCATTAATGTTGTCGTCAACTCGGCGGATCTGGTGAACTTTACGGGTGGAACCATTGTGGAAACAGGACTTGATAATGCTATCAAGGCTCTACGTAAAGTGCTGGGTGAAAAGGAAAAATATAGTGATGAGATTTGCTTAGAGGCATTGCTGAATTTAGGAATGAATTACTTCCCAAGCTCCCCAAATTTGATAGTTTAAGGGGTAAGAAAACTTGTAGCTTGGGCAGACTCATCCCGCTATTCAGAAAGACTCTCAAAGTTGCTCCTAACTCTGCTATTACTCGCGCCAATTCTTCGACCATTGGACTAGGAGCGACTTCACGATACATTGTGAGTAAAGAGTGATAAAACCATAACATTCCTTCTTTGCCAGTGCTGAAGACTGACCAAATTGCTTCACCTTGCTGACGGTAATCGAAAAGAAGCGATCGCATATTATGCAGTTTATCAGCCAAAGCCACACGACGAGCAGAGGGAGAACCTTGGCGTAACTGTTCGATATAGTGCAATTTGCGCTCATACCACGGTGGTTTAGGTAAGTATCGAACTCCGTGCAATCATCAACAATTGCTACAACTTGTTCACCAAATTGATGATAATTTTCAGTACGAGTGGCTGCTCCGCCTTGGTCTTCTACGGGCATCATGGAGTAAAGCAGCGATCGCTTCCTCTTCATTTCCTCCTGCTCTAAGGACTAAAGCAGTTACACTCAACAAGTGAGAAATATAAGGCACACCCGTTGCTTTGCGAACTTGTTGAGCATGAAGGCAAGTTGCATATATCAGCGCCTGTTCAAATCTTTGAGTAAGTATCGTCATTTGGGAAAATTTAAGTGCTTAACTTAATTAATAAGCGAGCAAGTGATTGAACTGTTGGACGTGTTGAAACATCTTCTCCTCGCTCTAAATATGAATGCTACCTCGATAATTGGTACTTCTGAAGTAAGGCGATCTTTCGTTCCGTAATAATCGCTATAAATCACAGCAATAATCTGCAAATTTAGTTTACAACAGAACTTTTTCCAATTAGGAACTTCAGTTATATCCCCAGCCAAAATTACCGCATGAGTGGCATGAGACATGATTAATTCATTCTTTTCATCTATCTTGCCACCCACATCAATAATAGTCAGAGATTCATTGATATTTCTGACCCACATAGCCCTCACAGCAGCAAACTCTGGCGTGAATTTTGCCTTATAATCTGCCTTCAATTGTTTCGCTAAATCAGGGTTGTGTCGCGCTGTTTCGGTATACCAAGAACCCTCACCATCAGGACAAGCTGTAATTACACAAGGGTATGGTGCTTTGCCAACACGATGTATGGGCATAATTGCTTGTTTCAAGCCTTCTCTGAGGCAAGATTTTCCTGAATGAGGAGGTCCACAGAGTACACTTTCATGCCTTACTCCAAATAGGAAAGATTAATCAATTAAGTCACCAACCTTATAAGTTGGATTATGACTAATCGCAATCACATATTTTCCTAACTTTGGATCAAATACCCCAACCGCGCCATAAATATGACAAACTTTGTGCGCCAAACACAAGCCACAGGCAAGGAAGATGGACCATTAATTTTGAGCAATGGACCACCTGAGAGTTGTCCCAACTTGCTCATTTCCTCCAAGCGTGCCGTTGCATCACGAACAATTTGGTCATTTTGAGCAGGTTCTCCAAATCCAACTTTTAAGACATTACCTTCAAGTTCAATATTGTAAGTAGTCATCGGCTTTCCTCAATCAATAACTCTATCTTACTACTGCATGGAAGTTGCTATTTCCATGTAACATAAGCTTATTCAGATTTCGGGAGTAAATAATCAATGTCCGAGCAAATCTTTCGAGATCCGCCTAGTGTAGAACTACTGCAATGGTTAGCGCGGGGTTCTCTGAAACAAAACTTAGTTAGAGCCGTGCGTTTATGGTATGGTTGCGCTTGCTGTATGGCGATGCAACGGTGCGTGTTGAGTTAAATGATGCTTTTACCTACCGCTCAATGGCGGGACGTTTTCTTTAGCCCCACTCATCCAAAAGGAGAAGAAATTCCACGACATTCAGATATTAATTGTCCTTGCCATAAAAGTGCAGCGGAATGGTTATTTAAGGATACTGAAGAGTATAGATGGCGACAACAAATCTTGCAACATTCAGGTATTGAAGAAAAAATACTTTCTGAATGGTTACAAAAACCACTGTTTGCCTTAACTAGGCGAATGCTTTGTGGAGACTTGCATACTCTCACAGAATTGCATTGGCTGGAATATCATAATCGACAATATTACCGAGTTACGACCTATCCAACACGACCAACTGCAAATAGTGATGTTCAGGATACTAGATTCGCATCTGAACAGCTCAATTTTTTGCCTCCAGATTTAGCAGCAATTGCTTCTAACTTTTTCCAGGAAATTAATGGTATTCAGCGCTTCTTTTTTCATGCGGAATATGTGATTCCCAAGGCAACTATTGATCGGGTAGATGACTATCAGGAGAAACTAAAGCAGATATGGAGTCAGAGTTCTATTCCTCCTATATTGCTGGTTTATAATACGCCAAGCTTGAGCGAGAGGTTGAATGTATTGTTTATCCTGTCTGCATTTACTATGTGCAACGGGCAACTTATTTGTGTGGCTTTGGTCAGAGTCCCAATGGTGAGATAAATTGGTGCAATTATCGCCTTGACAGAATACAAGGAACTTGTTGATTTAAGCTGGACAGATCAGCGAATACCACAAAAACTGTTGCAATTATATCAGCAACAAAATCTGCCTAAACCTGAGTATATTCAAGAAGAAATGGCAAAGGTATGGGGGTTTGATTTTATAAGAATACCTCTCAAATGTTGTTGCGATTTGACTGTATTCATGACCAGAGATATATTCGGGGAACGGTGCGCCATGAGACGTTTGAGCGGGTAAGTTATGAGCAGGCTTTGAGGCTGATTAAACAGCTTAATAATTCTGAAGAATGGAAAATATTGTTGGCAATTTTGCAAGTCGCTCTGCAGAAGATGGCTACTATACAGCTCTTTATCGGAAGATGACCCCAATATTTTGATGCGTCTTCAGGCTTGGCGTCCTTTTGTTGAGGTGATTTTGCCGATTAAGTTGCGGCAACGGATGACGGATGATGTTGAGAAGGAGTGGAAATTATATCATTAGCTGGAAGTGTTGGTTTCCAGGGGTGTGTAAAGTAGGAAATATGACGGACGGGATTTAATTAGGGTAACTTAGGTATTTTCTGGGTGATTGAGTATCCGTGGAAATTATCAGATTGCAGTTTTAAATACTAAGAGAATAAGATGAGTAGTTCTGAAGAATCTATCAAATAGCTTTAGCTTGGTGTCTTGCCTGGGGTGATAAGCGAGAACCTGAGTTGGGATGAGTGTGTTGCAGCAAATGCGACAGGCACTCAAAAATGGGGCAGAGGTTCCGGATGAAGTTCAAGCGCTTGTTGAGCAAATTCATCAATTAGAGATTCTAAAATTTCCCAATACATTAGATGAATTAAAGCAATTAACCGAGCAGTATCCTACTCTTTGGAATTCTAAAATTGGTTTAATTTATGGTGGTGCAACCAAGATTAAGCAATATGTATTTGAAGCAGCCTAAATTGCCTGACATTCGCGGTGCATCTGGATTATTAGATCGGATTAATCTAATTGATTTACCTGCTTTCTTCAAGTGTGAAGAATCTTCAGAATTTCCTGAGTGTCAACGAGCCAGAAAATATTGCCAAAAGGTTAGAAAAGGATTACAGGAGAAAGATGAAAAGTTGCAACAATTATGGGAGGCACTTATTCCTGAGCTAGTTATTTACTCTACGGGCGGTAACATTTTAGCTTTTTGTCCCACCGCTTTTATTGATGAGTTAACTAATCTAATTGAAAAACGCTATACAGAAGAAACTTTAACAGCTAATTCCTGTGCTGTTGGCGATACATTTAGATTCCTAGAAAATTAGATTTGGCTTACTGAATAATCCAATTGAACAGAACAAATGGCTAGACTGGTATCTGGAAGATAAACAAAGGCAAGTATGTCAAATTGTGAAATCTTACTTTGGTTCTTCAGAAGATGGTCAAGATTGGGGAGAGCTATTTAAAAGTCGTAAGAATTTCAACGAAGTTACTGGTAAATTGGCGGCTTTATTCCAAAAGCGACGCAATGGTAATGACATATCAAATATGCAACGTCCTAGCCGACGCTATCCGCCAATGTTTGAAACCCATCTTTACCTGAGAAGAGACGAAGGTGACTGGCGTTCTGCTGTTGCTCCTGCTCAGGGACTTCCAGGGCGAACCTTGGTTTTCAGAGGCTTTAGCTCGTAAACGTATTGTTGGACAAAGAACAAAACGGGAAGGTTTTTCAGGTCAGAAATGGTGGACAAAAAATTCTGCTTGGAAATGGCAATTTGGTCAAATTAAGAGGTTGTGGAATTCTGGGTATCTTGAAGACTGGGTTCTTAAATTTAAGCGTTTTTTAGATGAATTAGAACATCCAACTAGTTACTATGAAAATGTATCTGAACAGAGAGTGGAAGAAGCGCGAACGCTGACAGAAATTGGTAATGCTAGTAATAGTTTTGTCGCCTATATCTATGCTGATGGCAATAATATTGGAGGTTATATACAAAAACAACTCAAAACCCCAGAAGATTATCGAAGATTCAGTAGAGATATATTTACGGCAACCGAAAAGTCTGGTTTACAAAGCTCTGGAGCAACATCTCAAACCTCACAAATTAAGAGACTTAACAGGAGGAAAATCAATATCGTAATGGAAGTGTTATTCATCCTTTTGAAATCCTAACAATTGGTGGTGATGATGTGATGCTAATTGTTCCAGCTCATAAAGCTTTGGATATTGCCAAAACAATAGGAGAGGAATTTGAAAAGCAGCTCCTCAAAGCAGATAATAATCCTTATCATACTAAAGAAAAATACAAACCTGAATTAGTTCATCGATACCAATCGCAAGAAGAGTTGAAGGTTACAGAAGAACAATGCCAGGCTCAGTAATGTCAACGGGAGTACTAATTACGGCAATTGCCACACCAATTTAATTACGCAGAAAGACTTACTGAGCAGTTGTTAAAATCTGCGAAGAAACGAGCCAAAG
>JAPJYX010000204.1:0-12099 GCA_030503985.1 Himalopsyche tibetana
CACTTACTGGTGGGATGGCTCTAGAAGCGATCGATCATGCTGGGCATTTACCCAAGACCAATCTTTTGGTAGTGTTAAATGACAACGAGATGTCAATTTCGCCAAACGTGGGTGCGATTCCCCGTTATCTGAATAAATTGCGTGTCAGTGCGCCGATTCAGTTCCTTAGCGACAATTTAGAGGAACAGTTAAAAAATATCCCGTTTGTCGGTGAATCAATTTCGCCGGAACTCGCACGGGTGAAGGAAGGGATGAAGCGTTTAGCTGTACCTAAAGTCGGTGCTGTATTTGAAGAATTAGGTTTTACTTATATCGGCCCTGTTGATGGTCATAATCTGGCAGAATTAATTAGTACCTTTGAAGGTGCTCACAAGCACACTGGACCAGTGATGGTACATGTTGTCACCAAGAAAGGGAAAGGATACGAGATCGCCGAAAAAGATCAAGAAGGCTATCATGCTCAAAATCCCTTTAATTTAGCTACAGGCAAAAGTGCGCCAGCAACCAAACCCAAGCCACCAACATATTCCAAGGTATTTGCAGATACCCTGATGACTCTAGCCGAACAGAATCCCAAAATTGTGGCGATTACCGCCGCAATGGGTACAGGTACAGGCTTAGACAAATTTCAAGCCAAATTCCCAGAGCGGTACATTGATGTCGGCATTGCCGAGCAACATGCAATTACCTGCGCCGCTGGATTAGCCACCGAAGGAATGCGCCCTGTTGCTGCAATTTATTCTACCTTCTTGCAACGGGCATTCGACCAAATTGTACACGACGCAGCGATTCAACAGCTCCCTGTATTCCTGTGTCTCGATCGAGCCGGAATTGTCGGTGCTGATGGCCCTACCCACCAAGGGATGTATGATATAGCCTATCTGCGCTGTATCCCCAACATGGTGCTGATGGCTCCCAAGGATGAAGGCGAATTACAACGGATGGTAGTCACCGGAATTAACTATACCGATGGCCCAATTGCCATGCGTTACCCCCGTGGTAACGGTTATGGTGTACCATTAATGGAAGAAGGCTGGGAAGAACTGCCGATCGGTAAAGCTGAAATCCTCCGTCAGGGTGATGATGTCCTAATGATTGCCTACGGTTCGATGGTACATCCTACCCTTCAAGCCGCTCAACTCCTGAACGAGCATGGCATTTCCGCCACGGTAATTAATGCACGGTTTGCTAAACCCTTAGACACCGAACTATTCGCGCCATTAGCTCGCAAAATTGGCAAAGTAGTCACAGTAGAAGAAGGCTGTCTGATGGGTGGCTTTGGTTCAGCAATCACCGAATCATTAATGGATCTCAATGTGGTTGTACCAATTAAACGAATTGGTGTACCCGATATTTTGGTTGAACATGCAACTCCTGATGAATCCCTAGGTAGCCTAGGCTTAACTAGCGATAAAATTGCTGATACTGTTCGCAATGCTTTCTTTAGTGAAAAGCCTGTGGCTGTTGGCGTTTAAATTAATTAATAATTAATAATTAATAATTTGGTTATTAGGATGGGAATTCAAAATCCTATTCTTTTTTGTTAAAGCTAACTCAATCTATCTTTAGCTAGTTGAATCACTCAGATATTACCGATATATTATTGAGTCTTCAGCTAGCTTTTTAGTCCACAAATTAATTGAATAGTCCGCCAATGGAAAGCGATTACCTCCGGTCAAATATCTTAACACACAACACCAAGAATTGTTGGTATTTACGACATTTATACGATAAAGTTCCAAGAGCTGTAAAATTGGGAACATGTAGATAGAACTGAGCAGTCTTATTGTATAGCAAAATTTTACAATATCAGCTTAATTATCTCGCCAACTATGACTACTATTAAATTAGAATCGATCGATATCATTTGCAATATTTCGTCGGCTTTCTGTCGCAATTCTAGTTATACTGGGATCGATCTCGATGGTTGCGCAGAATAGCTTTGCTAACCAGAAAAATTCTGTCCTCATAACGCCATCATCGCTGAAAATCGCTCAAGCTCCTGACGCAGAACGTCAAAAGCAATTAGAGAACCAACGGGAAGCAGAAAGAGTACTCAAAGAAGGGGAACGGCTGAAACGCGAAGTAAGGGATAATGATAATGGCTATAACGATCGAGGCTTACAACGACAGGTTGGAGAACAAGTCAATAAAGTGCGGGAATCTGGTAGCAACCCGCAAAAAGTCCGCGAAGCTGAAACCGAATTAAACAGATTGCGTCAGCAAAATAATCGCTATCCCACTTACTACTCACCTTATTATTCTCCTTACTACACGCCTTATTACACTACCCCACCGATTATTTTTGCGCCGATTTATAGCAACGATCCGATTTACAATCAGCCCTATTCAACACCTGCTTCAAATAACGCTCCAAGCTATAATAGTCCACCAACACCACCCATCAACTAATCTTCCCACATCGCCGCCACCAAGTCAGATCGTCCAAACCGATTCTGCTCGCGACGCAAATAATTCTAAGGTAAGTGTATTAGTATCGAGTGGATTTAAAGACGGTAAAATCGCCCCTGGTATTGGTGTTCAGTACAACAATATCGGCTTTGAAATTGCTGGTATCTTTAATCAAGATAGTCTTCCTGGAACTGTCAATGATTTTTCACTACCGAGTAATTTCCTCTTTAACGATCTCGGTGTCAAAAAACTTAGCGCACAATGGGGTGGAGATGTATTAGGCTTCTTGGATGTCGATCCTCGCGTCGCTGTTTATGGTAGTGTCGGCTTATATTTCCAAAATGTCGGTCGCATCGCCCAATCTCAAGCTACTAACGATCTCTACAAACAAACCGATGAAACCAACGTCAGCGGAGCAGTCGGTGGCGGCGTGAAATATAAGGCTAGCGATAGTATCAGCATTGGGGTAGGCTATCATTCCCTACGTGGCATTACAGCCAACATGGGGATTAGCTTCTAACGTTTCTCGATCCTCCAGTGCGATGATTTGTAAAAATATCAGAACTACTACTAAAAACCCGACTTCTTGGAGAAGTCGGGTTTTTCGCTTACTAAGTTGGCTAATTAATACGGCATTTGTCACAAAAATATATATTTTGTTTGTTTGGTTACAAACTATTAAATTTTTAGTCGTTAAGATAGGATTGTACTGAAGTCAGGAGTCAGTACCAGAGAAATGTAATTATCAATTATCAATTCTTTTCCAGACTAACTATCCCAACTATTTGGAGATAACCAGGATGTCACTATCTAAAGGCGTAGAAATTCAGCATCTCACATCGGTAAAAGCTGGAATGATTCAGTTTTATACTCCTCAAGCTAGTCATGAAACAATGTTGGTAAGAATTCCTCCCAATACGATCGATGATATGTTCGTCCACAAATATCAAACCGATCAATTGATGGTGGTACGTGGTAATTTCATTCTGGTGATTTTACATAATGGTAAATATCAATATGTTCGCTTAAGCGATTCCGAGCCAAAGGTAGTAACTATTCCCAAACTGGTTCCCCATTCAGCAATTAATATTGGCGATGAACCCTGTATGGTGATTAATGCGGTGATTCGTCACGGCGAAACTCATCCCTGGGATTATCGTCCGATTAAAGCACCTTTTCCCTACGATTTAACCCAAGTCGATCGATCTCCATCTATTCAAGATGATCCAATTGCGGCGTGAAGTTAGTTGTCGATCGATCTAAATATTTGAACAACTAGTAATGCGTAAATTATAGATGGTGGGCATTGCCCACCCTACGATTACTGCTTGAATTAATTGTCGATCATTAATTATCAATTATCAATTAATTCTAAGTGTCGCTCGATTAAAATAATCGCTACCAAATCGTCGATCGGGCGGGGTGGTTGACGCATTCCTTGGGGGATTAACTTAGTCAAAAAATTAGCGGGATACATTTGCCAATAGCGATCGCGTGCCTCTAAACTACTATAGCGTTCATCAACTAAAGAAATCGGTAAATCGGGAAATGCGATCGATAACTGTTGTTGCCATTGTTTGGCCGTAGTTTGATCGCCCATGACGATTCGACTAACGTTATACTGATGGGATAAATTATTGATTTGCAAAATTACCTCGGCTGTCAGTAACACTTGATGGTAAAGTAAACCTCGACTGCCATCCATCACCGCCACTCCGCATTTATCCTTCCCCGGATCGAAGCCTAAAATTGTTTCGTTGGGACTTAACATAGTATTCAGCATATATTAATTCGATCGCAGATACTTATCCAATCTTTCATTTCCGAGACTCTCCCAACTCCCATCTCCCATCTCCCATCTCCCAACTCCTAAATGCTCGATCGAATCCACGCCATCGCCACCGAACTTGCACCGAGATTAATTGAAATCCGCCGTCATCTCCATGCAAATCCCGAATTGAGCGGTAAAGAATACCAGACAGCGGCTTATATCGCGGGGGTATTGTCAGCAGCGGGAATACATGCCCAAGAAGGAATCGGCAAAACTGGAGTCGTCGGCGAAATTGCTGGTGCTGGTACAGACGATCGATTGTTGGCGATTCGGACTGATATGGATGCACTGCCAATTATCGAAAATACTGGATTGGCGTTTAGTTCTAAACATCCAGGTGTCATGCACGCTTGCGGTCATGATGTCCATACTACCGTAGGTTTGGGCACGGCGATGATTCTCGCGCAATTGGGTGTAGAATTACCTGGGAGGACGCGATTCATCTTTCAACCTGCTGAGGAAATTGCTCAGGGTGCCACCTGGATGGTCGCTGACGGGGTGATGAAGGCGGTGGATAGTATTTTCTCCCTTCACGTGTTTCCATCGATTCCAGCAGGCTCGATCGGCATTAGATACGGAGCATTAACCGCCGCTGCTGATGATTTAGATATTACCATTATCGGCGAGGCTGGACATGGTGCGAGACCTCATGAGGCGGTGGATGCGATTTGGATTGCGGCACAGGTAATTACGGGATTACAGCAGGCGATTAGCCGCACCCAGAACCCATTACGCCCGATCGTACTCACGATTGGTACGATTAGCGGTGGACGGGCACCGAATATTATTGCCGATCGAGTAGAATTGTCTGGTACGGTGAGATCCCTCCATCCTGAGACGCATGAAACGCTCCCTGGTTGGATCGAGCAAATTGTCACTGATATTTGTCGGACATACGGGGCAAAATGTCAAGTAAATTATCGACGTGGCGTACCTTCGGTGCAGAATGATATCGCCCTGACTCAAATCCTCGAATCATCAGCTAGAGCCGCCTGGGGAAATGATAAAATTCAAATTTTACCGGAAGCATCACTCGGTGCTGAGGATTTCTCGGTATATCTCCAACACGCTCCTGGCGCGATGTTTAGACTCGGTGTTGGTAATCCAGATGCAAGAAATCATCCGCTCCATCATCCTCAATTTATGGTGGATGAAACGGCAATTATTACCGGAGTGGTGACGATGGCATATACTGCTTATCAATATTGGCACAAAAATTGACCTTTAACGAACAGCAATAAGAGAACTCCACAGAAAGATTGATCCAGTGCTATGGCGAAGATCTAAGGGTACCCACAAGGGGCACCCCTACAGGTTAAAGTGATGGATCATTTATTTTGTGGAGGTCTCCAATTTAAGTTCCCATCCTAACAACTCAATTCTCAATTAGGTTTAACTTTGTTGGTAGTGAAAATTGCTGGGGGATACTTTAAAGTACTCACTAAGAGTATCTGCTTGAGATCGATCGATCGACAAATCACCAGCGATAATTGACGCGGCTAACTCTGGTGAAATATTGAGTAAATCCGCTAGATCTATTTGCGTCATTTCTCTAGCTTCCATCATGTGTTGCAGAAATTTATGTGGCAAAACTTGACTCCATTCACTCAATGAATGGTATTCTCGTTCGTAGTCTTCAACGAGTTTTACCAACAGCATAAATAAGGCTGTTTCTTCTGGTGTTCGATTTTGTCTTTTAGCAAGCAGTCCTTCAGTGACTGATAGAAATAGATCGTATTCTAGCTCAGTTTCAATTACTTTAGGTACGATTTGGACTTCATTTAGTAAATCGATATAGTGACTGCGATTAATAGTAATAGTCATTTTTCCATTGCTCTCTATCGTATTCGGCGTGAGTCAGAAAATATTTGAAGTAGACAACTTGCTTGTCATAGTCAATACTAAGGATTAGTCGGTATTTATTGCCTTTGACATTGATGACGGTGAAATTACCTACAGCTTCGGCGCTAGGGTAAACCTGTTGTAGCTCAAGCAAATGACTCCAGTTAGCATCCTGGATGTTTTTGCAGATAATCTGGATATTGTCTGCTAAATCGGGATAATCAGATACTGCTTGTTTAAGATTTCTAGCAGAAATGAGATGCATAGTATACGTCCAAAACGTATGAAGATCTTAATTATAATATTTAAGTGTACCAATTATAACAAGATGAGTTTGACTCTAGCGCAAATCGATCGATTATTAACTGACTGGCAACAAAAGGCTAGTGCGGCAAATCAGAACTTGTTAGATTTATACGATTTACCAGCATATCAACGATTGAGTGGGATGGGGAATCCGCCGAGTAATGTCACGGGAATTACTCAGCAAAAAGCGAGTGCAGCATTGACAGCGATCGAGTTATTATTTGAGGACGTAGAATTATTAAATCAGACTTTAGTTCGATCGCAAAAAGTTCGCCGAGAATTACCAGCTTTTTTTCTCAGTGATACGGATTTAAAAGAGATCGAGGAATTATTAATCGGTGCATCAATTCAATTATCAGTCACCCAAGTTCCCCTAATTCAAAGGAATTTACTCAGTTTAAACCAGCAGACTAGATCGATTTCACTGACTGAGTTATTAGATCGGATGATGGCTAATTTTACCATTGCTAGAGATACTTTTAGTTCGATCGAAACTACTTGGTTGAATTTAGAGTTACAACTAATTAATACTCATCAGTCATTAATCGAGCTGCAACAACTAGCCACCAAATTACAACTCAATATCCCACCATCGCTGATTGTCGCCCAAACTAATTTTACCAATCTTCAACTCCAGATCGATCGAGATCCACTCGCCGTCAGTCAGACATTCGATCGAGATTTGATTCCATTAATCGATCGTACCCGCACCGAATTAACTACCCTCGCCCACCAACGTCAACAGCTACAAGCGGATTTTGCTGTCGCCAAACAGCAGCTCCAGGAATTAAATCAAATTAATCAGGACTCGATCGCGGCATATACCGAGAGTCATGCTAAAATTATGAATATACTGCCCATGTATTTTCCACTATCTGCCGAAGACTCGATCGAACTAGAGCGATGGTTAGAGCGGCTAGTTAGCAAATTTGAATCGGGGATAATTCCGCCTGTGCGAGTGGGATTGACGAATTGGCTCAGTAAAGTTGATAGCTACACCACTGCTGCAAAATCTGCGCTCGCGGCTCATCGACTACCATTAGATACCAGACAGGAATTACGCGGGAGATTAGACGCACTCACAGCCAAGGCTCTTGCCAAGAGGAAGGCGGAAGATCCGATTTTGGCTAACTTAGCTATTCAAGCCCGTCAAGTCCTTTACAGCAGCCCCACAGACCTCGATCTAGCAACGAATTTAGTCAAGAGCTACGAGCAACGGTTAAATAGTTAATAGTGGTTTATTACGCTACTAAGTACCGCACGATTGAAATCGTCGCTCATGTTGCAAAGTCCGGATGGTGCGCGGACTACTATTACGATTGAGGATTTATTTAACCGTTGGCGTAGCCTGCGCTTTGCGCTTACCATATTGGACTAAATCTAACCCGCGCACCATCCGGGTTTTGCAACACTAGCAGCGGTTTCAGCCGCTGAATCTGAATCACTCTAAATCAGTTTAGGACAAATTGACATCCGACGCGATCCTTGCGGCTCCAAACATGGCTGCTTAAAAGCATCATCTGTATCTCGACTGGGTGGGATTTGTCCGAAAATCATCTGACAACTGAGATCCTCAAAATTAGGTTTCATCGTCAACGGAATCCCAAACTTTTCGGTGAAAAATTCTTGGGTTGGTACCTTGCACATATTCACGCACATTCCCACACAACCACTATCAGCAAGATAACGGCATTTTTTGATATATACTGCCGAAGGTTGCGATCGAACAGTCCCATCTGGTAAGTCTATCTTAGCCTCGATCGTTTCGCAAGGCCCCACCAACCAGCCAAACATCCTGGAAGCAAACCAAGCATTTAACACGCATACCAACCGCGTCGGTGAGAAAAATGTCCGAACCCCCCAGAGTACAGGAGTGGGTACGAAAGATTTCAATATTTTAGCAACGATGACTTGCTGCTGTTGCGCATTTCGCCCTTGCATAATTTGTTTCGACAAATCCACTACACCCGCATAGCCGCCAAATTTTGTCCCTGCGCCTAATGCCTGAGACATCTTGTGCGAAAATAGCCAGATAAACAATCGATCGAGTAGGCTATCGTGATATTCGTCGATGACAATTGGTGTTAGGGTTTTAGGCTGCATAGCTGTTCTCAAATCTAAGTGTCAAGAGTCACTCCCAATACGGTTCGGTTAAGCCTGTATATCTAGAATAGTGAGTGGATAGTGAATAGGCAAATAGTGAATGGGTTGTTGGTGTGTAACGGTTTTTGTTAGTGTTAACAACGGTCATCAGGAGCTTATCAAAAAGCGTATTGGAGTCACTCCTTACGATCTTAAAGGTTTCGATGCCAGATTGCACAAAAAAACTGGGTAGATACCCAGCTAAAATTAGATTGATTGAGGTTGTAGCGAGAATTACATTAATCCGAGGAAATGCAACACACCTTGTCCAGTGACTAATTCAGTAACGACAGCGGCTACAAAGCCAATCATCGCCATGCGTCCATTCAAATTCTCGGCTGAACCAGTGAAACCAAATTTTGCTTCGTCTTTCTTAGTTTGCATAGTTCTGACTCCAGTAACGTAAATATTTGTGACCGCGTATATAAACTAATGTAACGAATAAATCGATAAATGGCAACCTTTGGAAAATATTTGTAAACTCTCTAGTGACCGAGTAACAAATCGTGCATCGATAACAGAGCGATACCTACTCTTTCCCCTCACAGGTAGCAAGACATCGAATAGAGGCTAGCTTTCTCAACTCCTATCTCCCAACTCCCAACTCCCAACTCCTATGAATCGTTCCCAGCAACTCGATCGATACTATCAGCAAATCCAGTCGATTATTCTCAGCCGTCAGAATCCGATTACGGGGTTATTTCCTGCGAGTACGGCGATTACGGCGCATGGGGACTATACGGATGCTTGGGTGCGGGATAATGTTTATACGATTTTAGCGGTGTGGGGTTTGGCTCTGGCGTATCGGAAGGTGGATGCGCCGCCAGGGCGATTGTTTGAGCTGGAGCAGAGTGTGGTGAAGCTGATGCGGGGGCTGTTGTTTTGTATGCTGCGTCAGGCGGATAAGGTGGAGCAGTTTAAGCAGACGCAATCACCTTTGGATGCACTCCATGCTAAGTATAGTACCCATACAGGGGATGTGGTGGTGGGGGATGATGAGTGGGGGCATCTGCAATTGGATGCGACTTCTCTCTTTATCCTCATTTTAGCGCAAATGACGGCTTCGGGGTTGCCAGTAATTTACACGATCGATGAGGTTAATTTTGTTCAGAATTTAGTTTACTATATCGGTCGCACTTATCGGACTCCTGATTTTGGGTTGTGGGAGCGGGGGGCTAAGATCAATCATGGGAGTGTGGAGTTAAATGCTAGCTCGATCGGCATGGCAAAAGCGGCGTTAGAGGCGATTAATGGTTTAGACTTATTTGGGGCGAGGGGTTCGCAAGCATCGGTGATTCATGTGTTACCTGATGAGATTGCTAGAGCGCGGTTAACTTTGGCTTCGTTGTTACCACGGGAGTCGAGTTCTAAGGAGACGGATGCGGCGTTATTAAGTGTGATTGGATTTCCAGCTTTTGCGGTGACGGATCCGCAATTGGTGGCGCGAACTCGGACGAAGGTTGTGGAGAAGTTGGAGGGCAAATATGGGTGTAAAAGATTTTTGCGGGATGGACATCAGACGGTATTAGAAGATAGTAGTCGGCTACATTATGAGCCGGAGGAGCTACTCAAGTTTGAAGGAATTGAGTGTGAATGGCCGTTATTTTTCACCTATCTATATTTAGATGCGTTATTTAGTGGTGATGCTGCGGGAATTGAAAAGTATCGAGGGTTGTTGTTGGCGGTGGCTGTCGATGTAGATGGAATGCAGTTATTACCAGAATTATACGTCGTACCAAAGGGAAAAATTGCCGCCGAGCGAGCAAAGCCACATTCCCAGACGCGGATACCTAATGAGAATCTACCGTTGGTTTGGGCGCAAAGTTTGTATTTTCTTGGAGAGCTGTTATTCGATAAGTTTCTCGCACCTGGAGATTTAGATCCTTTAGGGAGACATTTGCGGATTGGCAATAAACGTCGCCGCACAGTTCAGATTGCTTTACTGGCGGAAGATGAAGAGTTGCAATTGCAATTAGCTGACTATGGCATTGCCACCCAAATCCCTCAACAGATCGATCCGATTCAGGTACGTCAATCGACAGAATTAGCAGCAGCATATACACAAATTGGCCGTAATGACAAACTAAAATTAACAGGTCGTCCAGTGCGACGATTGCGGAGTTTGACTACTTGTCGAATCTTTAATATTCGCGGTGAGACGATCGTCTTTTTACCTGCATTTTTAGATCAACAACAATTTTATCTAACCCTAGATTATCACTTCCTAGTATCGCAAATAAAGGCAGAGATTGCCTATATTAGCGAACAGTGGACACAGTTAGGTAGACCCACAATGACTTTACTATTAACTAAGTCATTATTGCAAGAAGGTCAATCCGAATTTCAAGGCAAACAATATTCATCGCCACTATTAGAATTAATTGCTGAATTCAAACAAAGTAGATGTAATGGCGTACCAATTCGTTTAGGTAATCTGAATCAATTAAAACTGACAGCCGGAATCGAACGCATCGATAATTTGCATGACTTTGAATTCGATCGCACCGTAGTCAATTCAGTCGCTCCACAGCGTTACTACTTAACCTATACCCCCGCTGGCAATCAACCTTTAACTAATACTCAGGAGTTCTTATTAGAATCAGAAACTAGGATTAGACTGCTACTGACACAACTCCGAGGATCGAATAATATTTACCAACAAATCGAACTTCTCCACACCTTGACTAAACTCAAAGGTTTGGATTTTAATACTGGATTTGGTGGTGCCGAAACAAATGTTACCGTCGGCAATTTACTCGACGAAATTTACTTCAAAGCAGGTAACTTTAGCGATCGACCGGATTGGGCGATCGTCCGATATGCAGCAGGCTTATTAGATAAAGTTGATATTAGTTTATCAGATGCCGTCACCGATATTTTAATTGGTGGGAAGCAACTAACTGTTGGGATGGCATATAGTGAAGATGCGCTGATCGACACACCAATGTCCCACACCGAAATTATCGAAAAGATCGGTAACTTCTGTCGTGAAGATATTCGCGATCGAGTCTTGACTCAAGAAATCATTATTTACTTAGGATTACTAATTAAATCACAACCAACTCTAGTCAAAGGACTCCTGACATTACGAGTCGGTTATTTAATCGTCCTCTTAACTAGCGAACTAGTAATGGAACTAGCCATCACCCAAGACGAAGCCTACGAAAAATTGATGACACTCAGCCCCTTTGAAATTCAATCTAGACTCAATCAAGTCTTAACCGACTACCAAGGTTTAGGCGATACCGTTTTCCAACAAGAATCGCTCCACTTAAACCAACCACAACAACAAATTCAATGGATTATTAGCTCCAGCGAAAACCGGATCGACTCACCCTCGATCGATTGGCGATATCAACGCCGTAAAGATGGCGCAATTAATCGAGTCGATCGAGACTTCTACCCTAGTATCTGGCGACTACTCGAACATTGTAAAGGATTAACGATCGGTGATAAACTAGAAAAACGCAATCGTTTGGATAGCGAAATTATCCTATCCGAAATGACCCCAGGTGAGAAAAACTTTGCCCTACGCATCGAACATCTGCTCAATAAAATCGTCGCCC
>JAPJYX010000206.1:0-10566 GCA_030503985.1 Himalopsyche tibetana
GGGGAATAGGGGAGAGGATAAATCGAGGTATTTGGAGTGATGAAGTGGATGCGGTGATTATTCCTGAATCTGCTTGCGGGGGGAGTGGATTGATTAGTTTTGCGCGTTCCTCCCACACTAAAATTATTACCGTCGCTGAAAATCAAACCAGGATGTTAGTACCCCCCCAAGCGCTAGGAATCAAGGCAATTGCGGTAAGATCGTACTTAGAAGCGATCGGTGTGATTACAGTCGATCGAGCTGGGATGAGTCTCGATAGTTTCTATCCCCAAATCGATCGACTCAAACAGTGTAATTAATTGATAATTGATAATTGATAATTGATAATTAATAATTAATAATTAATAATTACCTAAAAAATGCTCTTACTTATTACTTATTACTTATTACTCATTACTCATTACTCATTACTTATTACTTATTACTCATTACTCATTACTCATTACTCATTACTTATTACTTATTACTTATTACTCATTACTCATTACTTATTACTTATACCCTAATCGATGACTAACTCCCAGAATCCAGATCTCGAACCATTGTCGCGAACTCAGATATTAATTGCGATGGCGGTAACTTCCATTTTGTTATTTGGAGTTGCTAAACTGTGGTTGTATTTTGGCGACTTACAATTGCGTCCATTGACGATCGCAATTGTAGATTTAGCGATCGGTATTGCCTTAGGTTTGGGGATAACTGGGTTAAGTTCGATCGTGTATGAGATTTGGGCTACCTATCGAGAGAGCGCAGATGTCTATCTAGCAATGGTATTAAAACCATTAGCATTACCTGACATGATTTGGTTAGGACTGTTGCCAGGATTGAGTGAAGAATTATTATTTAGAGGTGTAATGTTGCCCGCAATGGGATTAGATTCGATCGGCATTTTCTTATCGTCTCTTTGTTTTGGCGTGTTGCACATGACGAATATTCGACAATGGCCATATGCAGTCTGGGCAACAATTGTGGGAATGATATTAGCATTTACAATGGTCGAAACTGGTAATCTATTTATTCCGATCGTTGCCCATATTACTACTAACTTTATTTCAGGTTTAAGCTGGAAATTAGGGAAGGGATCTAGATAGTCTCAAAAATGTCAGTACCGATCGTTTACCATCCTGATTATGTCGTACCATTGCCTGATAGTCATCGCTTTCCGATGTCTAAATTTCGGATGTTGTATGAGTTATTATTAGCAGATGAATTAGTTACCGCAGAACGAGTATTCGCCCCTACATTACCACCGACGGATTGGTTAGAATTAGTTCACGATCCGGCATATGTTCAAGCCTATTATACCGGAACATTAGACCCCAAAGCACAGCGGCGAATCGGTTTACCCTGGAGTCCCGAATTAGTCAATCGGACTTGTATCGCCCTGGGTGGCTCAATTCTGACAGCTAAACTCGCGATCGAATATGGCATCGCTTGTAATACAGCCGGCGGCACCCATCATGCTTTTACTAATATGGGTTCGGGTTTTTGTATCTTCAACGATTTAGCGATCGCCTCCCGTGTAATACAGAAATTAGGATTAGCAAAAAAGATTCTGATCGTAGATCTCGATGTCCATCAAGGCGATGGTACTGCGGCGATTTTTCAGGGAGATTCGAGTGTATTCACCTTTTCGATGCACTGTGAAATTAATTTTCCCAGCAAGAAACAAACCAGCGATCTCGATATACCCCTGCGAGAAGGGATGGAAGATGCGGAGTATTTAACCACTCTCGCCGAATATTTACCAGATTTATTATCACATGTAAAACCGGATTTAGTTTTATATGACGCAGGTGTAGATCCACATATTAATGACAGATTGGGTAAACTAGCATTAACTAATACGGGAATATTCGATCGAGATTTTCAAGTCTTAAATACCTGCGTTTCCCAAGGTTATCCAGTCGCCTGTGTAATTGGTGGCGGCTATGCTGAAGATCTACCGAGCTTAGTTTATCGACACTCGTTACTTCATCGTGCAGCGAGTAGGATTTATCACAAATATAAACTTTGAACACTTAATTTTGATTTTTTGATTTCATTACAACCATCGAAGCAATATAACTCAATTATCAATTATCAATTATCAATTATCAATTATCAATTAATTTAAACTTTCTTCACTGGTAGCTTACTGGGAATACCTTCGCACCCGCCAGGAATAGTTCGCCGCGATGCTTCGCCGCACCAGTTGCAGCAATATTTTCGCTGTTCTTCTGACATTTCTTGAACATTGGTAAAATCGGCATTTTCGACTACCGCGCCGGTAAATTCACCCGTTGTATAGTTGGGAAGTTCGTTGCGACTGCGGGGGCTAGCGAGTTCGGCGGTACCGTAAAAAAAGCGGGTACCTTTGACATCTGCGCCGTTGAGATTGGCTTCGTATAAGATGGTGCGGGAGAAGTTGGCTTTGACTAAATCGCAGCCGCTTAAATTGGCGCGAATTAAATTCGCATCGCTGACATCAGTCCATCGTAAATCAGTTTGGGTGAGATCTGCACCTGCTAACATCACGCCTAAGTCGATTACCCGGACTCCGTAGAGGCGATCTTCCTCGTAACCACCATCTCCATCCAAAATCGCTCTACCGAGCCGTCGATCGCGTCTGAGGGGGCTAAGGAGTTTAGACTGGGAGAGGAACCTTAGTACTTTAGCTTTTCCGGTGGGATCGATACTTCCGAGCAGTGCGGCGGTTCTCCCTTCGGCGAAGGCTTGCTCTTGCGGCCAATCCTCGAGGAAACCATTATCATCTAATACTAGATCGGAAATGCCCTGAAAATAAGTATCGATCGTTTGTTGTTGGGTGAGAATATTTTGTTGAGTGGTGAGGCGATTTTGCTCGATCGTTAGGTCGCGGGAGATTATATACTGTCGCCATGCAATATATACTGCTAAGATAGCAATTAAAATCTGACCAAATGCACCACCCCACTCGCCGGAAGCACCAACAGCATTCCAGTCGATTTTATCAGAAAAACTACTGACGTACTCAAAGAATTCGAGAATCTGAAGTAAGCCAACTAAGGCAATCAGTACGGTAATCGAAGCAATTAATTGCAACCGTTGCGCTGATGTCAAGGAATCGAGCAATTCTTGCCTAATGCCACGATAGATAATTGGTACAGATAATACTAGCGCGATCGCACATCCGGCTGCGGCAATCCAGGTATTATTAAGCCATAATCCGAACACCATAATGGCGATCGCTATCAGATTTCCCCAGATTGTCATATTCTATGTAAAATATCTAGTTTAGTAGATTAAAATCTCTCTATTTGCCCTACTATATCATTGAATAATAACATTCTCTTTGAAAATGATTAAGATTAGATTCCTCAAGATGTCAAAAATTATATTTAAGTCATTGGCTGTTATTTTGGTTGCCGGGATTGGCGGTCTATATTATGTCTGCAAGAAGCAACTAAAGTACCAGATGACTATGCCAAGGATGTGATTAATCCTAAGTCGGCAGCACCAGCACCACCATTACAAGCGAGTCAAATTACCGCCAGAGCTGCTGTTAGTAAACAAAAAATAGTCGCGCCGATCGAGCAAGCTAAAGTTGGTCAAAAAGTGGATGTCAAACTTAGCGATCGAGACTTGAATAATTTAGTATTATCGAAGCTAGCAACATCTCAACCAAACAAGCAGATTCCAGCCGGAATTAAAGGGGTTAAAACTAATATTAAGGATGGCAAAATTCATATTGGTGCTTTAGTTAATTTAGGACAATTAGCCGAAAGTAGCGCACCAGGTAGTCAGACGGAAGCTTTAAGTAAGCTGACTGATAAGTTGACATTCCTCAAAGATCGTGATGTTTTTATCGGGATTGAAGGTAAACCAATTGTTGAAGGTAGTAAGGTTAAATTTAGTGAAGATACTGAAATCAAGGTCGGCAGTATGAATTTTACTATTTCTCAACTTGCCGAAAATTTAGGTGTATCTCCAGAGAAGATTCAGCAAATGATTGATTTGCAGTTACAACAAAATAACTTTAAGATCGATAGTGTCAATATTGGTAATAATGGTCTATCGATCGAAGGAGCGAAGAAATAAGTAATAAGTAATAAGTAATAAGTAATAAGTAATAAGTAATAAGTAATAAGTAATAAGTAATTCACTGTTCACTATTCACTGTTCACTGTTCTTTGTTAAAATACCTTGAGATGGACTGAAGAGTAATGCTAGGATGAATAAGCCTGAAGATACTAAAACGATTGCAGGACCAGAGGGTACATGCTTGACATAGAAGCTAATATATACACCACTAACACTAGCGATCGAGCCAATGATTGCACCGACGATCATCATTTGGTGTAATTCTTTTACTAGTAGGTATGCTGTTAATGCTGGCCCTACTAATAAAGCAATTACTAATATTACCCCAACTGCTTGCATACTAGCAATAATGGTGAGGGTAATTGCTGACATAAATCCGAAATGAATAACATTAACGGGTAATCCCATCGCTGTCGCACCAGTTTTGTCGAAGGTATAAAATAATAGCTCCTTATAAAATAACCAAACTGCACCTAAAATCAAAACAGTCACAATCGATGTGCGATAAATATCAGTCATCGTGACACCGAGAATATCGCCAAACAGAAAACTATCTAAATCGACATTATTCTTGAGTAAACTAATCAGCAAGACACCCAATGCAAAGAAACTCGAAAACGTCAAAGCCATCGCTGCATCTACTTTAACTCTAGCTTGCGATCGAATCCACGAAATCGCTCCCGCACCCAAAATTCCAGAGATAAATGCACCTACCATAATATCGATCCCTAAAAAGAACGAAAGAGATAAACCAGGTAGCACACAATGAGCAATCACATCGCCAAATAATGCCATCCGTTGCACAATCAAATAACTACCAACAATCGGACATAAAATCCCGACTAATAGTCCAATCGCGATCGCATATCGCATGAATTCATAATGCCAAGGATCGATCAGGATTGATAACATTTACCGATAGTTACTGGATTCTTCTCAGTATCTCATATGCGCGGACTGAGCGGTGTAAGCTGTCAGACATTTAAATTACAGATTAGTTTTTTTGGTAGGGGTGTGGGGTATGGGGTGTGGGAGGATGTTAATTAAATGATTAACAGCTTAAGTTGGTAATTCGGTCGATCGAGCAAATAATTGACTGGAAACACATTTTATCGCTAAACTAGGACTAAGCATCAATCTTCAAAACCTGTGAGCCAGAGCCTACCCTTGCCTGAAATCCTGACAGATATTCGTTTAATTGCGACGGATATTGATGGTACCCTTACTCGTAATGGTAAATTTACCCGTGAGCTGTTAGAATCGATCGATCTACTCAATGCTAAGGGGATAAAATTATTACTCGTCACTGGTAGATCTGCAGGTTGGGTGAGTGCGGTGAATAACTATCTGACTGTGACAGGTTCGATCGCTGAAAATGGTGGTGTATACTTTAATTCTGATGGTGAATTTGACTTTCTCACTCAGATCGATCGGATCGAAACACATCGCGAACAGCTAGCAAATCGATTTTGGGAACTGCAAGCACGTTATCCCCAAATTCAAGAATCGATCGATAATCAGTTTCGGATTACTGACTGGACATTTGATGTTACTGGTTTAAGCGATTTAGAACTAGGTGAAATCGATCGACAATGCCAAGATTGGGGTTATAGTTTTACATTTAGTACGATTCAATGTCATATTAAACCACGGCATCAAGATAAAGGAGTCGCGATTTTACAAGTACTCAAACAATATTTTCCCGAACTTAAGCCGACGCAAATAATTACAGTTGGTGATAGTCCTAATGATGCAAGTATGTTCGATTCATCATTATTTCCCCACTCACTCGGTGTCGCTAATATTGCGCATTATACTGCTCAATTATCACATCAACCCCAATACATCACCAAATTACCAGAAGTAACTGGGTTTTGTGAATTAGTGAATTTACTCACTCGTTAAATTAATTATCAATTATTCTGGAACCTTCAGATCCAGCGATACGTCAAGCTATTACAATGCAATTATTCTCATCTTTAAAATGACTTTCTCCTCTGCCATCAATACAGCCCTGTCAACGGCATTAATGTCTGTCGCGATCGTTACAATTGTTCCTGTTCGAGCTGAAATGAATTCAAAAATTCAGCCCACAATCCAAACAAACTACGATCGGATTAATGCTGCATTTCTCCGCAAAGATATCAAAGGTGCTACCGAACTCTTTGCCCCCGACTATGTCAGTATTAGTCCTGAAGGCGAAAAACAAACACTCGCAGAGTTTCGCAAGCATTATGACGATCTCTTTAATCGGTTCAATATTAAACTAACATCTAATAAAACAACCATTAAAAATATCGAGCTAAATTCTACCGGTGCAGATGTCGCGATCGAACAAAAAACTGAAGGCACAATTGCTGGTTTCAATAAAATTGTCATCAATCAAACATCTCAAAATTTGTGGCTGAAAACACCTCAAGGTTGGCGATTGAAAGAAAGTAAAATATTGACAAACCAAACCACTTTTAATGGTCAAACTTTCAAAGGATAAATATTTTCGTGCAGACTAGTATTAGGCGGCATAAGTTTAGCACCCATTAGTAAAACAAGAAACTAAGGATTCTCAATACTTCTGACTCCTGACTTCAGCGTAGCGGTACTAGTGCTAGCTAAAAACCCGACTTTTTAGAAAAGTCGGGTTTTTGTCATCACCAGCAAAATCTATGTCTGGGTAAGCTGTTAATTATTTAATTAACGTCCCTCATACCCTACACCCCACACCCTACACCAAATTTAGATTCATCGCTCCTTATTTTTAAAATTTTTTAAAAATAAGGATTTTTTTGTGCATTAAGTATCAGAACGTACCCAATCAATAAAATATACAACGAAATGGTAGCAGAATAAATGAGTAAGTTAAGATTTTCAGTTGGTGTATGGACAAGAAAAGTTAAAAAAAATTATCTTAAATATTATGCACCGATTGTAGCTGTTTTACCATTCTTGTATTCTTTACCTAGCCATGCCCAAATCTCGCCACAACCGAATAAGATAAACACATCAGCGGAAAAACAAAAGGTAAAAATTTCCGGTGAAGCATTATTAGGTGTTGGCTATTCAGGAGCAATTCCTGCACCAGGGCGAGCAGATAGCCAAGTGATTTTTGATAGTCGCTTACGTCTCAAAATAGTGACTGAATTTAGCCCCAACAACGTCCTGACGGTGCGATTTGAGAAGGAGACATCTCCACCCTTAAATAGCGGTGTCACAGGCACAAATATGACCCGCTCCGGCTACGATGGATTCAAGAATGATGCTGTTATTGGTTGGGTAAAATGGAAAGTTAAGTGTGGAGAACGAACCACATGTATTTTCGAGCCAGTTGGCAGTAGTTATAATGGCAATTTTGAGACTTTCAATCCTGAATTGGGTGATTCAGCTACTGGATCGATGTCTCGTTTTGGTCGATATGCACCGATATTTCGGTTAAGCAAGGATGGTGGCGGCTTCACAATCGAGCATCGATTTACAGACGAATTGAGTGTTACGGCTGGTCATACTGTTGGCAGTCTAATTCCGGTGAATACTAATGATATATTCGCACCTTTTAATGGGGCAAATTCTTCACTAATTCAATTAAAATATGAGCCGAGCAAGGAGTTTAAAATTGGTTTGACGGTTGGACGCTCTTACCATCCAAATGGTGCTGGTGTTAGTGGTTCTACGGGTAGTCAGACGGCTAACAATCCTTTCAATGGTAGCCCAACTAATGCCTTGCATTATGTCTTAGGGAGTACTTATAAACTTAGTGAAGATGTTAGTTTATCTGGTTCGGTAGGTATGAGTGATTCGCAAACAACTGACGGGCAAAAACATAGCCAATCGACAAATGCATCTCTCAGTTTAGCTGTGAAAAATTTTGGAGGCAAAGGCAATACACTGGGGATTATTATTGGCATACCGCCGAAAGAGAGCAAAGATAAAGATACTTCATTTCATTTAGAAGGTATCTATAATATCAAAGTAAATGATAATTTCAATATTACCCCAGGGGTATTAGTTATTACCAATCCGGAACATAATGGAAATAATGCGCCAATCGTACTGGGTATGGTTCGGGCTAGCTGGACTTTTTGATCTGGAATAACATGTAATGCTATCACTTATCGAGGAATATAATCCACATTCCGCACTTGCTGAAAATCCATGCCTCAAAACCCCTATTTTTCGTGAATGTAGGGTGTGTTATCCCGGAAGGGTAACGCACCATCTAGGTTCTATCGAACGAAGATTGGTGCGTTTTGCTAGCGCAGAAACGCACCCTACGCCCAGAATGACATGTAATGCTGTCACTTTCAATAAATCTAAATATGTGATTTCAATATTTGATAGCTTATGATTAGTCTGAGAGATTGTTATCCTAAGAATTTTCGTAGGTCGAATTCTACTGGAGTGGTTTCGGTGGTGGGAGTGAATTGATTAGAATTTGTTGATGCAGATAACATTAGCAAAATTCGCTCGGTATAATCGACGGCACCACGTAGTTCTTTTTCGAGTAATTCTAATCCTGCGTTTGCATATTCTTCAAAAATATTGATTCGTTGTTGTTCAAAATCAGCGCGATTTGAGACAGTTGATGTGCCACCAACGGGTGAAATTACGTTGATATTTTCAGTAGCCGCGATCGCAATTAGTTTCATCACCGGATCGTAACCACGAGAGATAAATATCTCGATACTAATTGGTCCCGGTTCTTTTTTGGAAATTTCTCCTAGTGGAACACGTTGGTTGTGTTTAGCACCTAATACTGCGGCAAATAAAATTGCATCAGCATAGGTTTGAAAGGGACTATTATTATCGGCTGACGCAATTAATGATTTGACTAATTCAGCTTTGTCTCTGGCTACTCGAATCCGGTTTTCAGACATGGGTATATTAATTAATAATTAATAATTGATAATTAATAATTGTAGAATAATAAATTGGGTGGGTATTGCTTAACCAGTTTATACTTGTTGACTTTTGGGATCGGGTTTGAGGGCGAAAGTGGCAATTAAGATGCCCAAAATCGAGAGAATTGCAGTAGGAATAAAGGCATTGGTATAGCTACCAAAAATATCTTTGGCGTTACCAGCAACTAGTGTTCCAGCCAAGGCTCCAGCCCCATAGGCGGTAAAAACGATGCCATAGTTTTTAGTATAATTAACAGGGTTAAACATTGAGAGTGTGGCAGTAGGCGCGATCGCTAGCCATCCACCCAAGGATAACCAGAGTAAACTAAAGGCAAAAAAGTAGTTGACAACCTGACCTTTACCAGTATTTAACATCACGATCGAGGCAACTAGAATCATGATATAAGAGAGAATCGCCGCCATTTTGGGTTTGATTCGATCGGTTAACCAACCGAAAATTGGACGACCTATTCCGTTAAAGATGGCAAAAATTGATACTGATGCCGTAGCTGTATTGGTGTCTAGTCCGATGATTTCCTTGCCCACATTAGTCGCAATCCCTACCGCCATCAAACCAGCCAGAGTACCGATTGCATAGCAGCTCCACAGGGCAAAAAAGCTCGGCGAACTCAGTAATCGATCCGGCTCATTACTAGCTCGGCTGGTAATATACTGGGGACTGGGTTGCCAATCGGCGGGCGGAAACCTAAGCTGGGTAGCAATCGCGAGTAAAATCACGGTAAAAGCTACACCGAGAATTTTAAATGCGCTGTCGATGCCGTAAGTATCGATTAAAAATTTGGCGAGTGGTGCGGTAATCAATGGTGATAGCCCAAAACCAACTACCGTTAAACCGACAGTCAATCCCTTAAGATCGGGAAACCACTTAGCTGTAACAGAGATCGGTACACCATAGACAATCCCAATTCCAGCTCCACCAATTAGACCATAAGTAACAATCAATAAGGGAATACTGGTGGCGAAACTTGACAGGAAATATCCCAAGCCAACAATTACCCCCCCTAAAGCGGTTACTTTAGTTGCACCATAACGTTCGATATATCTACTCGCGATCGGCATCAACATTGCAAATACTACCAGCAATGTCGCAAAAGGTAACAATGTATCTGTTGCTCCAACAGTCATTCCTTGCTGTTTAAAAGCTTCTGTCAGCGGCTTGCGAAAAATGCTCCAAGAATATACTGTACCCAAGCAGAGCATCGCCGTAATACCCAGTGGTAAAAATAGCCATCGACCTTGCCGAGCAGGTAAGCCAAATACTTTCAGGTCGTTCATGATATTTTTTATGTCTCAATAATTTAGACAAACTTATACTTATCCGGTATGAAGTATAGACGAAAAGCGAGTCATCACATCCCGTACAAGTACAAAAAAGCACTTCGTAACGATCGATCGTTTAAATTGTTGGGAGATAGAAGTTGGGAGTTGGGAGTAAAAAGTGCGCCGCAAGTAGAACACCTGTTCAAGACAGTGAGTAGTTAGAAAAATTAATTTGAACATATTTCTCCTCAGGATGCTCTTGAACAACGGCTACGCCAAGGAACAGAGAAAGCATTAAAATAGGTGATAGACAGTTTTTTTCTCTCCCAAC
>JAPJYX010000207.1:0-10002 GCA_030503985.1 Himalopsyche tibetana
TCAAACGAATCGAATTAATTAGCGCAGGACGATCGCACTGTGAGTTCAGCGAGTGGACGACGACGACAACGTCTCCGAAAACCGAAACATGGCAAAGCAAAGCGCAATTTAAAAAAAAAAAAAAAAAAAAAAAAAATGTCGACAAACGCGAGCGATTCCCATTCGCTGAGCCCTCTCTCCGCCGCCGCCGCCGTCGACCAATCGGGTCGACGCCGACGGACGCGCCGTATAGCATAAATACAGGCGGCGAAAATGCCGATTTCACTCAGTCACGACTCGTCGCTGCCGAAACAGACACCCGCCGTTGAGTGAAATTAATTAATTAATTTTTTCGATTCGAAAATAATAATAACAATAATGGCCCGCACGAAGCAGACAGCCAGAAAGTCGACGGGAGGCAAGGCCCCCCGCAAACAGCTCGCCACCAAGGCCGCCAGGAAGAGCGCGCCCGCCACCGGAGGGGTGAAGAAGCCCCATCGTTACCGCCCCGGCACGGTCGCCCTCCGCGAGATCCGTCGCTACCAGAAGAGCACGGAGCTCCTCATCCGCAAGCTGCCGTTCCAGCGCCTCGTGCGCGAGATCGCTCAGGATTTCAAGACCGATCTCCGATTCCAGAGCTCCGCCGTCATGGCGCTCCAGGAGGCCAGCGAGGCTTACCTCGTGGGTCTGTTCGAAGACACCAACCTCTGCGCCATCCACGCCAAACGCGTCACCATCATGCCCAAGGACATCCAGCTGGCGAGACGCATCCGAGGCGAACGCGCCTAAGGACGCCGACTGATGATGATCATCTCCCGCCGCATCGATCAACCGAGACTGAACACGTCACACTGTCGTCTCTATAAATTCAAACAAAAGGCCCTTTTCAGGGCCGCAATCGAATCACTTTCGAAAGATTTCGCACATTCGTAAGCGCAATATTATATTATTTAATACATACTCTACTATACCTATACCTATATATATATATTTCATAGAATTCAGCTATTTGTCTGAACAGTCGAGAGAGCGCACGCCGGGCAGGTATGATTAGGTTTAGGTTTACGTTAGGTATGTCACATATCATAACTCTCGACACTGGCAATGCTATTATGTATAGTGAATTATTGCATAACACGACACGGCTAATTACTGCCCGTCCAGGGCAGATTGTAAATAAATAAATAAACAACCGACCGACCCGCCGACGCTTCGAGATGGATAGTATAAACAATATTGCACCTCATAAATCACAACTCTGAAAGAGCGTGCAGTAATAAAAATAAATAAAAACAACCGACAGCGATTCTGTGCGACGTTTAACGTTGAACACGTGTTCGGTTTCATATCACAGCCGGCATTCATTGTAAAGGTAGTAGAATATACGATACCATATTTCATCTCAATAATCGGACGGAGCCGAGTCGCCTAGGTAACGTCAGATGGATAGATAAATAAATAAAACATCGCTTTTCAAACAATACGACACCGCTGATCGATATTCGCAATCATTATATTCGACACCTTAGAAACATATTCTCGCGATTAGCGATCGCGATCGCGCACGCGACAGTTTCATAATCATTTGTAAATATTATTAATTAATCATCGACAGTCCTACACTACCTGCACGACCCCGACGCGACAAAATCAAACGACGGCGAAAGAATATGGCGGCCCTGAAAAGGGCCTTTTGTGGTGATTTTTAATAATTTATCGACGAGACGACGGTGTCAATCGAGAGTGTGAGAGTCATATTGTAATAATAATAACTGTATGTATGCGCGATCGATTCACACATCTACAGACAGACACGCTTAGGCTTTCTTTTCGGTCTTCTTGGGCAAGAGGACGGCCTGAATGTTGGGCAGCACGCCTCCCTGGGCGATGGTGACGCCCGACAGGAGCTTGTTCAGCTCCTCGTCGTTGCGGATGGCCAGCTGAAGATGCCTGGGGATGATCCTGGTCTTCTTGTTGTCGCGAGCGGCGTTGCCGGCCAACTCGAGGACCTCGGCGGCCAGGTACTCCATGACGGCGGCGAGGTACACGGGCGCACCGGCGCCCACCCTCTCGGCGTAGTTGCCCTTCCTCAGCAGCCTGTGTATGCGGCCGACGGGGAACTGGAGTCCGGCGCGATTGGAGCGGGACTTCGCCTTTCCCTTGACTTTGCCGCCTTTGCCGCGACCTGACATGGCGAGTGTGGAGTTGCGAGAGACTTTTTAAAATTCAAAGGAGAGAGCGCGCGCGCGAACGGACGCTCTGATCGAGTGAGTGAGTGAGTTTGGAATTGAATCTTTTCGAGAAATGCCACTATGCCGCCGAGGGGAGCCGACACCGCAGCGCGGCCGCGTCGCCGCCGGCGCGTCCGCCCGTCCGCGCGCTCCCCTCCGCCGCGACAGTGGGAAAATACGGCCGCCAAACTGGCCGAGAGGCATTCAGACATTCACGCTCGCAACGCGCTCGCTGAACGTTCTCAAATAATAATAATTTAAAAAAAAAAAAAGCACAGCTCGCTCACCATGCCGCCGAAGACCAGCGGAAAAGCCGCCAAAAAATCGGGCAAAGCCCAGAAGAACATCTCCAAGGGAGACAAGAAGAAGACGAAGAGGAGGAGGAAGGAGAGTTACGCGATCTACATCTACAAAGTGCTCAAGCAGGTGCACCCCGACACCGGAATCTCCAGCAAGGCCATGAGCATCATGAACAGCTTCGTCAACGACATCTTCGAGAGGATCGCCGCCGAAGCGTCGCGCCTCGCCCACTACAACAAGCGCTCCACCATCACGAGCAGGGAGATCCAGACCGCCGTCAGGCTCCTGCTGCCCGGAGAGCTCGCCAAGCACGCCGTCAGCGAGGGCACCAAGGCCGTCACCAAGTACACCAGCTCCAAGTAATTTCGTTATCGTTCAGAGAGAAAGGAAAAAAAAAAATAATAAAAACATCACACAGCACCGACGATCGCTCGCGCAATGGAACACTTTACTATCGAGAGAGCCACCAAAAAAGAAAGGCCCTTCTAAGGGCCGCCAATATTATCAAATCGAATCGATTCGCAGTCGTAAATCTCACAAACAATGTCGAGCGAGCACGTTATTTATTATTATTGAATCTATTTAACTGCGAACAGACACAATTATACTAAACCAAAAGAAGAAGAAGAAGCCGCGCTGCTAAACGTCAGTTACGCACTTTTTTTTCACATAGATTTCAGTCGTAGATAATATAATTAAAAAACACACACACACACCGCGCAGTCAGCGAAATTTTAAACACACAGTCAGTAAATCTCATTCGTTATTTATTATTATTGAACTGCGAACAGACACAATTGCAGAATTATACTAAACAAAAGAAGAAGAAGAAGAAGCCTCGCTGCTAAACGTCAGTTTCGCACTTTTTGTTCGCATAGATTTTTCAGTCATAAGATAATATAGTGAAATAATAAAAAAAAACACACACACACCGCGCACTCAGCGAAATAAACACAATCGTAAATCTCATTCGTTATTTATTATTATTGAATTTATTTAACTGCGAACAGACACAATTGCACAATTATAATAAACAAAAGAAGAAGAAGAAGCCGCGCTGCTAAACGTCAGTTTCGCACTTTTTGTTCGCATAGATTTTTCAGTCATAAGATAATATAGTGAAATAATAAAAAAAAAACACACACACACCGCGCACTCAGCGAAATAAACACAATCGTAAATCTCATTCATTACATCGTCAACGAAATGGAGAGAAAAATAATAATATTACAACAAACGGGAGCCGGCCGGCAATCGGGATAGGTACGGGCGTAGAGGCTGCGGCCGTTTGTTTTTTTGTTTTTCCTATCTGAACTATTTCCACGCTATAAAATGTGTTTGTATAATTAAAAAAAAAAATCGACATAATTTAGAATTATTTTGACTTTGTACACTTCCATAAAATACTCGGTCGAAAAAACATTATGTATTAATTTAACTGCGAACAGACACAATTATACTAAACAAAAGAAGAAGAAGAAGCCGCGCTGCTAAACGTCAGTTTCGCACTTTTTTTCACATAGATTTCAGTCGTAGATAATATAATTAAAAAACACACACACACCGCGCAGTCAGCGAAATTTTAAACACACAATCGTAAATCTCATTCGTTATTTATTATTATTGAATTTATTGAACTGCGAACAGACACAATTGCACAATTATACTAAACAAAAGAAGAAGAAGAAGAAGCCTCGCTGCTAAACGTCAGTTTCGCACTTTTTGTTCACATAGATTTTTCAGTCATAAGATAATATAGTGAAATAATAAAAAACACACACACCGCGCAGTCAGCGAAATTTTAAACACAATCGTAAATCTCATTCATTACATCGTCAACGAAATGGAGAGAAAAATAATAATATTACAACAAACGGGAGCCGGCCGGCAATCGGGATAGGTACGGGCGTAGAGGCTGCGGCCGTTTGTTTTTTTTGTTTTTCCAATATGAGCAGTTCAGAATTATTTTGACTTTGTACACTTCCATAAAATACTCGGTCGAACAAAAAATAGCACAGCCGGAAGATGCCGAGAGGCGAAACCCGGGGGTCGTGGTGTGTACAAAATCAAAACGAAAATAATTCTAAAAATACGTTTGATTTTTTTATTTTTTTTAATACTTTACAATGCTCCGTTTATTTATTTAATTACGAATGGACAATCGCACAAAAGAATGATTCGATTTTTTTTTTCCACACACACCCGGCAGCTCTGCAGGGATGGGGTTATTCGATCGATTGATTAGCACTAAACTTGAAAATAAAAAGAAAAAGAAATCATCGCCTGCGAATGTCAGATGATGATGATGATGATGAAACGAAACGACGCCAAGAGACGTCGTCGCGATCGTTTTCAGCACCTAAATAAATAATAAATCAATCAATCAATCAATCAATACGTATCGTCCGATGTGCAATATTTAATTTTTATTTCATCCATCTCTATAGCCTTCGGTGTCGGAAAAATTGCGAGCGATTCTCGTAAAACACCCACTGACTGCATATAATTTATTACACGATGTCGGATTGTCATTTCAATCATAATACACCCCCGCCCCGTCTCTTCGAGGAGCTTAAAATATGTCGTGTTTATAATGCGTTACGCTGTCAAAATTTGAAACGAATCAACACGATAACAACAAACATATCGCAACAATAATTAATACACGAACATTACAATGACAATGCGCGTAATTAGCAGCCTTTAAAAAATTCCAATCAACAATAATAAGAAGAAGAAGAAGCCGCGCCGACAAATGTCAGTTATTCGAGTATTCGCACCTGTCACCGGCCGGCCGCTCTGCAGGATTTTTAATTTATCAATCGATCAAATCTGTTGTTGTTTTTTATTATTATTTCAATGCATTGAAGAATTTTACCAATATAACATATAAAATAAACGAAACAACACATGTCGCGTCGTAAGTTTGTTGTTTTTGTTTGTTTCTGCGTGTTTTACATCAAACAAACAAACAAACAAACAAAATGCAATCAATAACGTCATCGCAGATTCGATTTCGCAAGGAGGATTATTATGTAATATTATAATTCACGCTCTTCACTCGCGCACAAGTCGAGTTGATTTTTGATTTTGCCAATAGCAATGTTTTAATTTTAATTTAATTAAATCAAATAAAATACGACGATCAGCCCGACGTGAAAACAAAAGAAGAAGAAGAAGCCGCACCGCCGAACGTCAGACAGGCGAGACGAAACGGCGTCGCCGTGATCGTTTTCAGCGCCGCTTTCGAGGACTTTCGAACTCGATCGAAACGAAAAGAAAAGAAAAGATGTTCGATCGCTCGTTTTCATTTTATCTATTATCTTACGTCGGCACCGGGATCATCTCAGAGCGGCCATAAGAGGAAGAAGGGAAAAAAAAAAAAAAAAAACAAATGAATTTCATTTTGTACAGTGCGATTTATTTATGTATGTGTGTGTGTGTGTGTGTGTGTGTGTGTGTGTGTGTGTGTATTTATTTATTTATTTTGTTTGTTTTCGTCTGCAGTCTGGCTGTGTGACTGTGTCAACACACATCAAACGGGCAGACGGATGGATGATCCCGTTCGCGAACACAACCAGCCGATAATATGATAATGCCCGCACGCAGTCCAAACTGAGAGATTTTAATATTTTAAAAACATTTCGATATTATCCTGAATCGATTCTTATGCGAGGAAATCGATCGCACATCTCGTCGCCGTTTCGGCACTCCGCCCTCGCGACCGCAGTCGAACGTATTTTTTTTTTTTTTTTTTTATTTATTATTATTATTAATAATAACAATACTCATTGCGTCATTGGGGGCGGCGTGCGTTGACAGATTACGCGATTCACGTCTCTGCGATCGTCGTCGTCGTCGCCTTTGCGATTCATTTCCGATATACAGAGAGACAGTCCTCCTCCGGAGGAGCGGCGGTCTCGCGCTTCTGATGATTTACAATACTATCGTGTCGCACGCGACACTGCGCCGAGGCGGCGCGTTCGATTTTGTATGCGGCGATTCGGTTGTGCTAAGTCGGGCCCACTCGCGGGCGGATTGCGAGAAAACGGTCAGCCCGGCGGACCCGAAACCTTCGCGCCCGACAGCGAGGTGTGTTTCCCCGCCCCCGGGCGCCGATCCCGCTCGGATCGTGCAATTTTTACAAATTCTACGGCCCTTTTCCCGACACGTTATGTCCGCGCGCCGGCTCATTTCCAATTTGTAACGCTTCCGGCGGGCCGGGGGAGCGGTCCGCGGCGCCCGGCGTCCCGCCGATCGACGGACGCATCCGCGCACCTCGGACCCTCGACCCTCTCGTCGCGCCCGACCTCTCGGGGCGTCGGCAAAGTCGAAAAATGTCGAGAGATCCAAGCAAAAATGCGGCACATATTTCCGTCTAAAATCGTCTCTCGACAACGGCGCCACCTCCGAGAGCGGCGTTCGCAGTCCGATACTGGGCGCCTCCGTCTCGCTCCCTCCGCATACACCGCGAAGCTCGCGTTCGACTCGTCTCGCTCACGCACACAAGTCTTCGTCAATTTTCAGAGTTTATTTTTTTTCTCTACAACAACAACAACATGGCCGACACAGCAGCTCCCGTCGCCGCGTCGCCGGTGCCCTCCACTCCGGCGAAGAAGGCAGGCAAGGCAGCGGCCGCCGCCGCAGCCGCCAAGAAGCCCAAGGTGAAGCCCACCCACCCCAAGACCTCGGAGATGGTGAACAGCGCGATCAAGGAGCTGAAGGAGCGCGCCGGATCCTCCCTGCAGGCCATCAAGAAGTACATCACCGCCAACTACAAGGTCGACGCCGACAAGCTGGCGCCCTTCATCAAGAAGTACCTGAAGGGGGCCGTCGAGTCGGGCGCCCTCGTCCAGACCAAGGGCAAGGGAGCGTCCGGCTCCTTCAAGCTGGAGGCCGGCAAGAAGGGCAAGTCGGGGGGGGCGGGGGGAGTCTCCGCGTCCGGAAAGAAGCCCGCCGCAAAGAAGTCCAGACCGGCGGCCGCCTCCAAGGACAAGAAGTCCGCCGCCGCCGCCTCCTCCGCCTCCGCCGGAGACAAGTCGTCCGCGGCGGCCAAGAAGAAGCCCGCCAGCGCCAGGAAGTCTCCTTCCGCCCCGGCCGCCGCCGCCGCCAAGTCAGCCGCCTCCAAGAAGGCGTCGCCGGCCGCCGCCGCCAAGAAAGCCGCCCCCGCCAAGAAGGCCGCCAAGCCCAAGACCCCGACCAAGGCGAAGAAGTCCGCCAAGCCGCCCACCAAGAAGCCGAAGGCGCCCAAGCCCAAGAAGGCCGCCGCGGCTCCCAAGAAGCCCGCCGCCAAGAAAGCCGCAGCCAAGAAGTAAGCGAACGCGACGACGACGATGATGATGATGAGCAGCGCGGGAGGGGGAGGAAAGCGCGCGCGGCCCTCGGCGGAGAACGCGCGACGGCGTGACACGCACGCGCGCGTGCGTATATTATATCACGATCGCGTCGCAACGGCGATGATGATGATGATTATTATGACTGTCAATCGTCGTCGTCTCCTCTGCGGCGGGCGGGCGGGCGTCGCGACGCTCGCACTATCGGCGCACACAAACAAAAGCCCTTTTCAGGGCTACCACTCGTTTCGCATCGAAAGACCACGTCGTCGTCGTCGTCGTCGTTTCGGGGCGTATCGTCATCGATACGTTTTTATACTTTGTGCAATGTAGCAAGCAGGCCTACCTACCCGTATCTGTTGCTTGTTATTTTTGTCTTTGGCATTCGATCCGCCATCGATTGAGAGAGGAGACGTTTCGAGACGAACTCCGACACGTCACATTGCGCGCATCCTGTACCTACGATCTGCGATCGATCTCGTTGCATAGAAATAAATAAACGGCCCTCGTTCTTTTACACGGCAACCGGCCGGCGCGGTGGGCTGCTTGCTGATCGATACGCTAACATGGGTGTGCGGAATTTTATCTTTACTCGTACTTTATTTATAGACACTTCTGCTAACGATACAATACTCGTTACGCTAACATAGGTGTGTGTGTGTGCAGCATTTTATCTTTTTTCGTAATTTATTTATAGATACTTTTGCTAGTCGATATGCTAACAATACAATACAATACTCGTTACGCTAACATAGGTGTGTGTGTGCAGCATTTTATCTTTTTTCGTAATTTATTTATAGATACTTTTGCTAGTCGATATGCTAACAATTTTAACAATACAATACAATACTCGTTGCGCTAACATAGGTGTGTGCAGCATTTTATCTCTTTTCGTTCGATTCTCCAGACGGAGAGAGTGTCGAACGAACGACGGCGAAGATACTTTTGCTAATCTATATGCTAACAATACAATACTCGTTACGCTAACATAAGTGCGCAGAATTGAGAGTGTCGAAACGACAGACAGCGAAGATACTTTCGACACACTCTCGCGCGCACCAGCCGCATTTATTTTTTCGGCAAGTGTTTCGAAATTATTTTTGGTAAGTATTTTTCTGTCATCTGTCCGTTTTCAGTTTCACGCGAGCGCCATAATTTTTTTTACAAGGAAAACAAGATGGCGATTTTTTATCTCCACAAACGGCCGAGATACGGACACCCTCGTGAGAGTGCTTGCCGCTTTTCCTCATAAAATAATTGCCGTTAAAATATATGCGCGTGTCGTTCGTACTTTTGTTACAGTCTCTTTACTTGCTCACTCACCTCTACTGTCTATCTATCAATCATTCTTTCAGCAGCCGTTTGTTACGATAATTTATTAATTACGTTTGTTGCTAATTACGAGCGCGAACGACACTCCTCCGATGTGAATACGAGTGGTGGCCCTGAAAAGGGCCGTTTAGAATTTTTTTTTTTTTTCGTTAATAATATCATATATTGAAAATGATGTCAATAGTTTTTTTTTTTTTTTTTCAATATAGATATTATTAACGCAGCGATGTTGTGCTGTCTCCGATACGGCGGCGATGCACAAACACCCCCTTAACCTCCGAAACCGTAGAGGGTGCGCCCCTGCCTCTTCAGAGCGTAGACGACGTCCATCGCGGTGACGGTCTTCCTCTTGGCGTGCTCGGTGTAGGTGACGGCGTCCCTGATGACGTTCTCGAGGAACACCTTCAGCACTCCTCGCGTCTCTTCGTAAATCAAGCCGGATATGCGCTTGACTCCGCCGCGGCGAGCCAGACGGCGGATGGCGGGCTTCGTGATACCCTGGATGTTATCGCGGAGCACCTTCCTGTGCCGCTTGGCGCCTCCTTTTCCCAATCCCTTTCCTCCTTTACCGCGACCGGTCATCTTCGATTATCGTCTTTTGCGAAAACTTCGTGAAATAAAAGTCTATGTCTGTTCGAAGCGTGGCTACGTGGCACGCTCGGCTCCGCTACTGATCTGACCCCAAAATGCGTCTTACAGCACTTACTTATATGCGCTCGCGCCTCGGACCCTCTCGCTCTCCCCCTCTCGGACGCACGTCTCTCTCGCGACGGCTGATGATGATGATGACGAGGATGACACACACACACAGCCAGTCGACCGATATG
>JAPJYX010000209.1:2500-10000 GCA_030503985.1 Himalopsyche tibetana
TGCGACGGTCGAGTATAGGCTGAACGCTACAGCGCCATCCATTTTCAGGGCTGGTTGCTTCGGCAGGTGAGTTGTTACACACTCCTTAGCGGATTCCGACTTCCATGGCCACCGTCCTGCTGTCCTGAGCGACCAACGCCTTTTATGGTTTCCGATGAGCGTTCATTGGGCGCCTTAACTCGACGTTTGGTTCATCCCACAGCGCCAGTTCTGCTTACCAAAATTGGCCCACTTGGCACTCCCATCCGAGCTCCGACTTCATCTTCGAGCAAGACGGAGATCTCACCCATTTAAAGTTTGAGAATAGGTTGAGGCCGTTTCGGCCCCAATGCCTCTAATCATTCGCTTTACCGGATGAGACTGTGTGAATGTAGCGCGCGCGCGAGGCGCGCGAACATATTTCTCGAGCGCCAGCTATCCTGAGGGAAACTTCGGATGGAACCAGCTATTAGATAGTTCGATTAGTCTTTCGCCCCTATACCCAGTTCCGACGATCGATTTGCACGTCAGAATCGCTTCGGTCCTCCATCAGGGTTTCCCCTGACTTCGACCTGACCAGGCATAGTTCACCATCTTTCGGGTCCCAGCGTGTACGCTCTCAGTGCGTCTCGATAATAACACGGTGGCTTTTTCGAAACGCCTCGGGAATGCGGCGGGGCGGCTGACGCCGTCCGCGCATCTTCCCTGCGGCGCGACCGAGGCCGCGCCTTTCACTTTCATTGCGCCTCTGGGTTTAGTGTAAAAAAATCCCAATGACTCGCGCACATGCTAGACTCCTTGGTCCGTGTTTCAAGACGGGTCCTGTGAGTGCCCAAAACAAAAAACCACCGCCGACCGGGACGCGTCCCGTCCGAGAGCGCGCCGCTAACCACGACGCGCGACGCGCGACACCCGCGGCACACGAGGCACCGGGGGCCGCACGAAGAGCGCCGCTGCGACGCGACGGACGCCCTGCGAGCAGGGCGGACGCGAACCTCGTTCTCTACCGTCGCGTGCGGCGGCCGTGGACGCCGCGGCTCCGCCCCCCGGACGGGGGACGGGACAACCGCACGGCGCATTCGACCGCAGCGCGACGGGTCGCGGTGTTATACTGAGGGAGAAGTGCACGCACTCCGGGGGCCCGTCGGCGAACCCGCGCCCCCTCCTCCCTTCGCACCCGCGAGGGCGCGTCGGAAGGGGGTGAGCGGCGAGACGCGGACCCCGGCGGAAGAGCGATGAATCTCCCCGTTCGCTCGTTTGAGTTCCACAGGTTTACCCCTGAACGGTTTCACGTACTCTTGAACTCTCTCTTCAAAGTTCTTTTCAACTTTCCCTCACGGTACTTGTTCGCTATCGGTCTCGTGGTAGTATTTAGCCTTAGATGGAGTCTACCACCCGCTTAGGGCTGCACTCTCAAGCAACCCGACTCTGGGGAGAGAGACCGTCGCGGCCGGCTACCGTCACCACGGGCCTGGCACCCTCTACGGGTAAACGGCCCCGTTCAAGATGAACTTGGACTGGCAGCCGTGACTAATGACCGCGCGTGTATGTATTATTCTCCTCCCGAACGCTACATTTCCCGGCGGCCCGCCGGGGCCGCAGGATTCAGCGCTGGGCTCTTCCCGTTTCGCTCGCCGCTACTCGGGGAATCCTCGTTAGTTTCTTTTCCTCCGCTTACTGATATGCTTAAGTTCGGCGGGTGATCTCTCCTGATTTGAGGTCGACAGAAAAAAGGGTGCGTGCGGCGCGCGCGGTGGCACGCCGCACGCGCGTTTTGACGAGCCGGGCTCGCGGCGCTCTGAATGCGAAATAGCGCAGCACGAGCGGCGCGCGCCCCGACGCGGCGACGCTTGCATGAGAGCAGTGCGTGCGCGTGGGGCGCGGGCTCGGTGCGAGCGCGCGGAGGCGCTACATTCGCAAAGGCGCGCGGCCGACAGGCGTCGATAGATATTTGACCGGACGCCGCCGAGGAGGGGCCCCGCGCGTAAGCGAGGTGCCCGCTCTCGGCGGCGACGCCGGCAACGTCGCGCGGACGCGGCGCTGGGCCGCGTTCGCAGTCTGGTGTTTCTGGTGTACGCGACCCTCAAACAGGAGTGGTCCGTCGACAAACTACGTCTTGCTCGGACCGCAATGTGCGTTCGAAATGTCGATGCTCATGTGTCCTGCAGTTCACACTCTGACGCGCATTTAGCTGCGTTCTTCATCGACCCACGAGCCGAGTGATCCGCCGTTCAGGGTAATCTAGAAAATAGGCCGCCGTTAGGTAGCTTCATTCTCGTTACATAGTTTTTTTTTTTTTTGTTGTATTTTACAACACAGTTTACGGTTTCGTTTTCTCTTTTTCGAAAAATTCGACGCGCCCCCGAGAGGACGCGTAAATTTAAAAAAAAAAAATTCGTTTATCGCCGCGGTACGGAACGGCGAGACGAGACGGCGAGGTCCCATCGCGCTCGTCACGAGCACGAACGAAAAACACACAGGAAATGATCCTTCCGCAGGTTCACCTACGGAAACCTTGTTACGACTTTTACTTCCTCTAAATGATCAAATTCGGTCAAACTTTCCAGCGCGTCAGAGGCCCACGAGGAGCTTCCGCGCGCCAGTCCGAAGACCTCACCAAATCATCCATCGGTAGTAGCGACGGGCGGTGTGTACAAAGGGCAGGGACGCAATCAACGCGAGCTGGTGACTCGCTTTTACTAGGAATTCCTCGTTCATGGGGGAGAATTGCAAACCCCAATCCCTATCACGAAGGGGTTTCATCGGGTTACCCGGGCCGTTAAGCCAAGGAGGACACGCTGATCCCTTCAGTGTAGCGCGCGTGCGGCCCAGGACATCTAAGGGCATCACAGACCTGCTATTGCTCAATCTCGTGCGGCTATATATACCGCCGGTCCCTCTAAGAAGATTTTCATTGTACGCCGGTAGTGAAGACCGCAACGCGCCCGCGCCTCCGACGCAGAACGCCAAAGGACACGAACGCGCGCGGACCCTCGTGATACCGGTTGTACGTCTATTTAATAGGCTAGAGTTACGTTCGTTACCGGAATTAACCTGACAAATCGCTCCACCAACTAAGAGCGGCCATGCACCACCACCCACCGAATCGAGAAAGAGCTGTTAATCCGTCAATCCTTCCAGTGTCCGGGCCTGGTGAGTTTTCCCGTGTTGAGTCGAATTAAGCCGCAGGCTCCACTCCTGGTGGTGCCCTTCCGTCAATTCCTTTAAGTTTCAGCTTTGCAACCATACTCCCCCCGGAGCCCGAAAGCTTTGGTTTCCCGGGAGCTGCCCACCGGGTTAAAATAATGAAACTTCGGCGGATCGCTGGCTGGCATCATTTATGGTTAGAACTACAGCGGTATCTAATCGCCTTCGAACCTCTAACTTTCGTTCTTGATTAATGAAAACACCTTTGGCAAATGCTTTCGCTTTAGTCCGTCTTGCGACGATCCAAGAATTTCACCTCTAACGTCGCAATACGAATGCCCCCAGTTGTCCCTATTAATCATTACCTCTGGTATCAGAAAGCCAACAAAACAGAACCGAGGTCCTATTCTATTATTCCATGCGTACAATATTCAGGCAAAACTTAGCCCGCTTTGAGCACTCTAATTTGTTCAAAGTAAACAGCCGCGACGGCCCGCCTCGACGAACGGCCGACCTTGCGGCCGACCGACGCCGGATGGCGAAGGACGCACCGGCGAGAAGCCCCGCAGACGTGCCTGTCGTACCGCAGTCGGTAGACCGACACCGCAGGACACAATTTCAACTACGAGCTTTTTAACCGCAACAACTTTAGTATATGCTATTGGAGCTGGAATTACCGCGGCTGCTGGCACCAGACTTGCCCTCCAATGGATCCTCGTTAAAGGATTTAAAGTGTAATCATTCCGATCACGAGGCCTCGGACGAGTCCCGTATCGTTATTTTTCGTCACTACCTCCCCGTGCCGGGAGTGGGTAATTTGCGCGCCTGCTGCCTTCCGTGGATGTGGTAGCCGTTTCTCAGGCTCCCTCTCCGGAATCGAACCCTGATTCCCCGTTACCCGTGACAACCATGGTAGTCGCATAAACTACCATCGACAGTTGATAAGGCAGACATTTGAAAGATGCGTCGCCGGTGCTAGACCGTGCGATCAGCTCAAAGTTATCTAGAGTCATCTCGAAGAGCGACGGCCGACGCGAACGCCGACCGCCGATTGGTTTTTGATCTAATAAAAGCATTCCTCACGTTACCGTTCAGAATTACGTTTGCATGTATTAGCTCTAGAATTGCCACAGTTATCCAAGTAACTGTGTACGATCTAAGGAACCAAAACTGATATATTGAGCCATTCGCGGTTTCACCTTAATGAGGCTTATACTGAGACTTGCATGGCTTAGTCTTTGAGACAAGCATATGATTACTGGCAGGATCAACCAGGGAGCTGTTCTGCGATCGGAGCGCCGGGGGGGGCGCGTCCCGAAAGACGCACCCCCGCCAACGCCGTCACACGTCAACACACGAACGCGCGCCGGAGTCACCCGGCGGGCGACGCTCGCTCGCTATTGTTTGTGAACAAGAACACGTCTCGGAAGAGCGAAAGCGTCGCGCATAGTGAAATACGCGACACGATCGATCTCTTCTTATCGTTTGTTGTTTGTTCGTTCGCATTGAGCACGGTCGCCGAGACGACGACGTGTCAATTGTATTTTTATTTCCCATCGTAAAACGCGCACACCGAAAACGCACGCCGTCGGCGCGGTAAACGGAGCGGCGGAGGCTGTAGCGCCTGCCGCCGTCACTCGATTGAATCGGATTTCTGCTCGCGCGGAACTCCAGAGTGCTGTATTGACATGGGCCGCGGCGGCTCGAACAGATCGGCCGCCGGGTGTTGTGTTAGTCTCGCAAATGTACCGCCGACGCGGCCGTGGGGCCGCCGCAGTTTGCGAACGCCGAGCTCGCGGTCTTCTCTTAACGAAAAGCCGACTCTTCTCTGTGACTCACGCTCATCACGCACACACACACGGGAGCGCACCGGGCGCGGCGGCTGACGGACGGGCGGACGAGCGGACGGCGAGACGCGACGGCGGCAAAGCCGTCGACGCAAACACACCACACCGCCGACCGAGCACCGCCGCCGCAGCAGCCGCCGCCGGAGCGCAACCCAAACTCGGCACACAGCCGCTTCACAGTAACGGCTCGCGAGCCGGTCGCAGACGCGGACGGAGCGAGAGCGACGAAACGTGCGGACGGCCGGCGGGGTTCGCCTACACGAGCGAGCGGCGGCGAGACGTCGTCGTAAATCGGCTCGTGTGTCGTGCGCCTGAAGTTGAAAACTCTACAGCAGCGACGAGGATTTTTTTTTTTTTTTTTTAGGTGGGATCCATATAACCTAACCCAAGCCCGTGACCCGACCCGAACCCGAACCCGAACCCGAACCCGAACCTAACCGATCCGAAACGGACCTAACCTAACCTAACCCAACCCAAACGTAACCTAACCCGAACCCGAACCCGAACCCGAACCCGACCCGAACCTAACCGATTCGAAACGGACCTAACTTAACCCAACCCAACCCAAACGTAACCTAACCCAAACCCAACCTAACCGAACACAAACATAACCTAGCCCAAACGCAATCTAAAGAATCCCAGAAAAAAAAAAAAAAAAAAAAAAAAAAAAATCATCAGTCGCCGCAACGCGACGCCGTGTCGAGTAGGAGACCGGCGGGGGTCGCCTACTCGATCGACAGGCTCACGCGACGAGCGCGGTATTGAAAAATCTGTTCACATTCTAATACGCAACCATTGCATAACCCGAACACAGTCTAACCTAACCTAACCTAACCTTACCTTACCTAACCTAACCTAACCTAACCTAACCTAACCCAACCCAACCCAACCCAACCCAACCCGAACGCAATCTAACCCAAACGTAGCCTAACCCAAGCCCAACCTTACCGAACACAAACATTGCATAACCCGAACGCAGTCTAACCCAACCCAACTCGAGCTGTTGTCATTGCTCTGCATTACAACCTGAACGTATGTGTGTACAAAAATTGAAATTAAAATTGAAATTAAAATTTAAAATTAAAATTAAAAATAAGATTAAAAATAAAACATTAAAAATTAAAATTAAAATAAAAATTAAAATAATAAAAAAAAAAATAGGTAATAATAAAAACAAAAATTAAAATTAAAATAATAAAATAATAATAAAAAAAAATAAAAAAAATAGGTAAAAATAAAAACAAAAATAAAAATAATAATAATAATAAAAAAAAAAAATAGGTAAAAATAAAAATAAGATTAAAAATTAAAATTAAAATTGAAATAAAAATTAAAATAATAAAATAATAAAAAAAAAAAAAAAAAAATAGGTAAAAATAAAAACAAAAATTAAAATTATAATTAAAATTAAAATTGAAATAAAAATTAAAATAATAAAATAATAAAAAAAAAAAAAAAAGCATTTCAGCGGAGTCGCCGCAGCGCGACGCCGTCGAGTAGGAGACCGGCGCGGGTCGCCTACTCGATCGACGGCGCGAATGACGGTGATGAAGAATTACCTAATCCCGGCCGGACCGCTATCTTTTTTTACTAAGACTTTTATCTCACTCTATTTCTACTTAACTTGAACTGTCCAATTCGTATTACTGCCTAAGCACATGTGTGAATAAAAATAAAACAAACGACAAAAAAATCACCACACACCTTACCATCCACGAACTACATATGTGCGTTTCATGTTCCTTTTTATTTTATTACGATTTATCTCGCTCTATTTCCGCTCAACTCGAGCTGTTGTCATTGCTCTGCATTACAACCTGAACGTATGTGTGTACAAAAATTGAAATTAAAATTGAAATTAAAATTTAAAATTAAAATTAAAAATAAGATTAAAAATAAAACATTAAAAATTAAAATTAAAATAAAAATTAAAATAATAAAAAAAAAATAGGTAATAATAAAAACAAAAATTAAAATTAAAATAATAAAATAATAATAAAAAAAAATAAAAAAAATAGGTAAAAATAAAAACAAAAATAAAAATAATAATAATAATAAAAAAAAAAAATAGGTAAAAATAAAAATAAGATTAAAAATTAAAATTAAAATTGAAATAAAAATTAAAATAATAAAATAATAAAAAAAAAAAAAAAAAAATAGGTAAAAATAAAAACAAAAATAAAAATTATAATTAAAATTAAAATTGAAATAAAAATTAAAATAATAAAATAATAAAAAAAAAAAAAAAAGCATTTCAGCGGAGTCGCCGCAGCGCGACGCCGTCGAGTAGGAGACCGGCGCGGGTCGCCTACTCGATCGACGGCGCGAATGACGGTGATGAAGAATTACCTAATCCCGGCCGGACCGCTATCTTTTTTTACTAAGACTTTTATCTCACTCTATTTCTACTTAACTTGAACTGTCCAATTCGTATTACTGCCTAAGCACATGTGTGAATAAAAATAAAACAAACGACAAAAAAATCACCACACACCTTACCATCCACGAACTACATATGTGCGTTTCA
>JAPJYX010000209.1:15000-22500 GCA_030503985.1 Himalopsyche tibetana
TACCAAAATTGGCCCACTTGGCACTCCCATCCGAGCTCCGACTTCATCTTCGAGCAAGACGGAGATCTCACCCATTTAAAGTTTGAGAATAGGTTGAGGCCGTTTCGGCCCCAATGCCTCTAATCATTCGCTTTACCGGATGAGACTGTGTGAATGTAGCGCGCGCGCGAGGCGCGCGAACATATTTCTCGAGCGCCAGCTATCCTGAGGGAAACTTCTGATGGAACCAGCTATTAGATAGTTCGATTAGTCTTTCGCCCCTATACCCAGTTCCGACGATCGATTTGCACGTCAGAATCGCTTCGGTCCTCCATCAGGGTTTCCCCTGACTTCGACCTGACCAGGCATAGTTCACCATCTTTCGGGTCCCAGCGTGTACGCTCTCAGTGCGTCTCGATAATAACACGGTGGCTTTTTCGAAACGCCTCGGGAATGCGGCGGGGCGGCTGACGCCGTCCGCGCATCTTCCCTGCGGCGCGACCGAGGCCGCGCCTTTCACTTTCATTGCGCCTCTGGGTTTAGTGTAAAAAAATCCCAATGACTCGCGCACATGCTAGACTCCTTGGTCCGTGTTTCAAGACGGGTCCTGTGAGTGCCCAAAACAAAAAACCACCGCCGACCGGGACGCGTCCCGTCCGAGAGCGCGCCGCTAACCACGACGCGCGACGCGCGACACCCGCGGCACACGAGGCACCGGGGGCCGCACGAAGAGCGCCGCTGCGACGCGACGGACGCCCTGCGAGCAGGGCGGACGCGAACCTCGTTCTCTACCGTCGCGTGCGGCGGCCGTGGACGCCGCGGCTCCGCCCCCCGGACGGGGGACGGGACAACCGCACGGCGCATTCGACCGCAGCGCGACGGGTCGCGGTGTTATACTGAGGGAGAAGTGCACGCACTCCGGGGGCCCGTCGGCGAACCCGCGCCCCCTCCTCCCTTCGCACCCGCGAGGGCGCGTCGGAAGGGGGTGAGCGGCGAGACGCGGACCCCGGCGGAAGAGCGATGAATCTCCCCGTTCGCTCGTTTGAGTTCCACAGGTTTACCCCTGAACGGTTTCACGTACTCTTGAACTCTCTCTTCAAAGTTCTTTTCAACTTTCCCTCACGGTACTTGTTCGCTATCGGTCTCGTGGTAGTATTTAGCCTTAGATGGAGTCTACCACCCGCTTAGGGCTGCACTCTCAAGCAACCCGACTCTGGGGAGAGAGACCGTCGCGGCCGGCTACCGTCACCACGGGCCTGGCACCCTCTACGGGTAAACGGCCCCGTTCAAGATGAACTTGGACTGGCAGCCGTGACTAATGACCGCGCGTGTATGTATTATTCTCCTCCCGAACGCTACATTTCCCGGCGGCCCGCCGGGGCCGCAGGATTCAGCGCTGGGCTCTTCCCGTTTCGCTCGCCGCTACTCGGGGAATCCTCGTTAGTTTCTTTTCCTCCGCTTACTGATATGCTTAAGTTCGGCGGGTGATCTCTCCTGATTTGAGGTCGACAGAAAAAAGGGTGCGTGCGGCGCGCGCGGTGGCACGCCGCACGCGCGTTTTGACGAGCCGGGCTCGCGGCGCTCTGAATGCGAAATAGCGCAGCACGAGCGGCGCGCGCCCCGACGCGGCGACGCTTGCATGAGAGCAGTGCGTGCGCGTGGGGCGCGGGCTCGGTGCGAGCGCGCGGAGGCGCTACATTCGCAAAGGCGCGCGGCCGACAGGCGTCGATAGATATTTGACCGGACGCCGCCGAGGAGGGGCCCCGCGCGTAAGCGAGGTGCCCGCTCTCGGCGGCGACGCCGGCAACGTCGCGCGGACGCGGCGCTGGGCCGCGTTCGCAGTCTGGTGTTTCTGGTGTACGCGACCCTCAAACAGGAGTGGTCCGTCGACAAACTACGTCTTGCTCGGACCGCAATGTGCGTTCGAAATGTCGATGCTCATGTGTCCTGCAGTTCACACTCTGACGCGCATTTAGCTGCGTTCTTCATCGACCCACGAGCCGAGTGATCCGCCGTTCAGGGTAATCTAGAAAATAGGCCGCCGTTAGGTAGCTTCATTCTCGTTACATAGTTTTTTTTTTTTTGTTGTATTTTACAACACAGTTTACGGTTTCGTTTTCTCTTTTTCGAAAAATTCGACGCGCCCCCGAGAGGACGCGTAAATTTAAAAAAAAAAAATTCGTTTATCGCCGCGGTACGGAACGGCGAGACGAGACGGCGAGGTCCCATCGCGCTCGTCACGAGCACGAACGAAAAACACACAGGAAATGATCCTTCCGCAGGTTCACCTACGGAAACCTTGTTACGACTTTTACTTCCTCTAAATGATCAAATTCGGTCAAACTTTCCAGCGCGTCAGAGGCCCACGAGGAGCTTCCGCGCGCCAGTCCGAAGACCTCACCAAATCATCCATCGGTAGTAGCGACGGGCGGTGTGTACAAAGGGCAGGGACGCAATCAACGCGAGCTGGTGACTCGCTTTTACTAGGAATTCCTCGTTCATGGGGGAGAATTGCAAACCCCAATCCCTATCACGAAGGGGTTTCATCGGGTTACCCGGGCCGTTAAGCCAAGGAGGACACGCTGATCCCTTCAGTGTAGCGCGCGTGCGGCCCAGGACATCTAAGGGCATCACAGACCTGCTATTGCTCAATCTCGTGCGGCTATATATACCGCCGGTCCCTCTAAGAAGATTTTCATTGTACGCCGGTAGTGAAGACCGCAACGCGCCCGCGCCTCCGACGCAGAACGCCAAAGGACACGAACGCGCGCGGACCCTCGTGATACCGGTTGTACGTCTATTTAATAGGCTAGAGTTACGTTCGTTACCGGAATTAACCTGACAAATCGCTCCACCAACTAAGAGCGGCCATGCACCACCACCCACCGAATCGAGAAAGAGCTGTTAATCCGTCAATCCTTCCAGTGTCCGGGCCTGGTGAGTTTTCCCGTGTTGAGTCGAATTAAGCCGCAGGCTCCACTCCTGGTGGTGCCCTTCCGTCAATTCCTTTAAGTTTCAGCTTTGCAACCATACTCCCCCCGGAGCCCGAAAGCTTTGGTTTCCCGGGAGCTGCCCACCGGGTTAAAATAATGAAACTTCGGCGGATCGCTGGCTGGCATCATTTATGGTTAGAACTACAGCGGTATCTAATCGCCTTCGAACCTCTAACTTTCGTTCTTGATTAATGAAAACACCTTTGGCAAATGCTTTCGCTTTAGTCCGTCTTGCGACGATCCAAGAATTTCACCTCTAACGTCGCAATACGAATGCCCCCAGTTGTCCCTATTAATCATTACCTCTGGTATCAGAAAGCCAACAAAACAGAACCGAGGTCCTATTCTATTATTCCATGCGTACAATATTCAGGCAAAACTTAGCCCGCTTTGAGCACTCTAATTTGTTCAAAGTAAACAGCCGCGACGGCCCGCCTCGACGAACGGCCGACCTTGCGGCCGACCGACGCCGGATGGCGAAGGACGCACCAGCGAGAAGCCCCGCAGACGTGCCTGTCGTACCGCAGTCGGTAGACCGACACCGCAGGACACAATTTCAACTACGAGCTTTTTAACCGCAACAACTTTAGTATATGCTATTGGAGCTGGAATTACCGCGGCTGCTGGCACCAGACTTGCCCTCCAATGGATCCTCGTTAAAGGATTTAAAGTGTAATCATTCCGATCACGAGGCCTCGGACGAGTCCCGTATCGTTATTTTTCGTCACTACCTCCCCGTGCCGGGAGTGGGTAATTTGCGCGCCTGCTGCCTTCCGTGGATGTGGTAGCCGTTTCTCAGGCTCCCTCTCCGGAATCGAACCCTGATTCCCCGTTACCCGTGACAACCATGGTAGTCGCATAAACTACCATCGACAGTTGATAAGGCAGACATTTGAAAGATGCGTCGCCGGTGCTAGACCGTGCGATCAGCTCAAAGTTATCTAGAGTCATCTCGAAGAGCGACGGCCGACGCGAACGCCGACCGCCGATTGGTTTTTGATCTAATAAAAGCATTCCTCACGTTACCGTTCAGAATTACGTTTGCATGTATTAGCTCTAGAATTGCCACAGTTATCCAAGTAACTGTGTACGATCTAAGGAACCAAAACTGATATATTGAGCCATTCGCGGTTTCACCTTAATGAGGCTTATACTGAGACTTGCATGGCTTAGTCTTTGAGACAAGCATATGATTACTGGCAGGATCAACCAGGGAGCTGTTCTGCGATCGGAGCGCCGGGGGGGGCGCGTCCCGAAAGACGCACCCCCGCCAACGCCGTCACACGTCAACACACGAACGCGCGCCGGAGTCACCCGGCGGGCGACGCTCGCTCGCTATTGTTTGTGAACAAGAACACGTCTCGGAAGAGCGAAAGCGTCGCGCATAGTGAAATACGCGACACGATCGATCTCTTCTTATCGTTTGTTGTTTGTTCGTTCGCATTGAGCACGGTCGCCGAGACGACGACGTGTCAATTGTATTTTTATTTCCCATCGTAAAACGCGCACACCGAAAACGCACGCCGTCGGCGCGGTAAACGGAGCGGCGGAGGCTGTAGCGCCTGCCGCCGTCACTCGATTGAATCGGATTTCTGCTCGCGCGGAACTCCAGAGTGCTGTATTGACATGGGCCGCGGCGGCTCGAACAGATCGGCCGCCGGGTGTTGTGTTAGTCTCGCAAATGTACCGCCGACGCGGCCGTGGGGCCGCCGCAGTTTGCGAACGCCGAGCTCGCGGTCTTCTCTTAACGAAAAGCCGACTCTTCTCTGTGACTCACGCTCATCACGCACACACACACGGGAGCGCACCGGGCGCGGCGGCTGACGGACGGGCGGACGAGCGGACGGCGAGACGCGACGGCGGCAAAGCCGTCGACGCAAACACACCACACCGCCGACCGAGCACCGCCGCCGCAGCAGCCGCCGCCGGAGCGCAACCCAAACTCGGCACACAGCCGCTTCACAGTAACGGCTCGCGAGCCGGTCGCAGACGCGGACGGAGCGAGAGCGACGAAACGTGCGGACGGCCGGCGGGGTTCGCCTACACGAGCGAGCGGCGGCGAGACGTCGTCGTAAATCGGCTCGTGTGTCGTGCGCCTGAAGTTGAAAACTCTACAGCAGCGACGAGGATTTTTTTTTTTTTTTTTTAGGTGGGATCCATATAACCTAACCCAAGCCCGTGACCCGACCCGAACCCGAACCCGAACCCGAACCCGAACCTAACCGATCCGAAACGGACCTAACCTAACCTAACCCAACCCAAACGTAACCTAACCCGAACCCGAACCCGAACCCGAACCCGACCCGAACCTAACCGATTCGAAACGGACCTAACTTAACCCAACCCAACCCAAACGTAACCTAACCCAAACCCAACCTAACCGAACACAAACATAACCTAGCCCAAACGCAATCTAAAGAATCCCAGAAAAAAAAAAAAAAAAAAAAAAAAAAAAATCATCAGTCGCCGCAACGCGACGCCGTGTCGAGTAGGAGACCGGCGGGGGTCGCCTACTCGATCGACAGGCTCACGCGACGAGCGCGGTATTGAAAAATCTGTTCACATTCTAATACGCAACCATTGCATAACCCGAACACAGTCTAACCTAACCTAACCTAACCTTACCTTACCTAACCTAACCTAACCTAACCTAACCTAACCCAACCCAACCCAACCCAACCCAACCCGAACGCAATCTAACCCAAACGTAGCCTAACCCAAGCCCAACCTTACCGAACACAAACATTGCATAACCCGAACGCAGTCTAACCCAACCCGAACGTAACCCAAACCTAACCCGAACATAACACATTCTTCGGCATCATTAAAAAACAATTTTCAATTGCATGCAAATAATTATTAAATAAAAAAAAAAAAAAAAAAAAGACTGGAGAAGGATAGTCAGCACAGTCAATAGAGCTCAGTTTAAATTTGAAAAATGGCAGGTAGTAAATGATATTAATCAAAATATCGTGCCAACACGCGCGACTGACTTCACAGCCTGTGAATTTTGTGTGTGACGGTGATGCGCGCGCATCTTAAAATTTCACTCTCATAATTTTTGCATAACGCGCCTAAAGAAGTATAACTTCAAAAAAACAATGCATTTCAGCATTGCATAACCCGAGCACAATCTAACCCAACCCAAACCCAGTCAAACCGCACGCAATAAAACCCAAACGCAACCGGAGCGGAGTCGCCGCAGCGCGACGCCGTCGAGTAGGAGACCGGCGCGGGTCGCCTACTCGATCGACGGCGCGAATGACGGTGATGAAGAATTACCTAATCCCGGCCGGACCGCTATCTTTTTTTACTAAGACTTTTATCTCACTCTATTTCTACTTAACTTGAACTGTCCAATTCGTATTACTGCCTAAGCACATGTGTGAATAAAAATAAAACAAACGACAAAAAAATCACCACACACCTTACCATCCACGAACTACATATGTTCGTTTCATGTTCCTTTTTATTTTATTACGATTTATCTCGCTCTATTTCCGCTCAACTCGAGCTGTTGTCATTGCTCTGCATTACAACCTGAACGTATGTGTGTACAAAAATTGAAATTAAAATTGAAATTAAAATTTAAAATTAAAATTAAAAATAAGATTAAAAATAAAACATTAAAAATTAAAATTAAAATAAAAATTAAAATAATAAAAAAAAAAATAGGTAATAATAAAAACAAAAATTAAAATTAAAATAATAAAATAATAATAAAAAAAAATAAAAAAAATAGGTAAAAATAAAAACAAAAATAAAAATAATAATAATAATAAAAAAAAAAAATAGGTAAAAATAAAAATAAGATTAAAAATTAAAATTAAAATTGAAATAAAAATTAAAATAATAAAATAATAAAAAAAAAAAAAAAAAAATAGGTAAAAATAAAAACAAAAATAAAAATTATAATTAAAATTAAAATTGAAATAAAAATTAAAATAATAAAATAATAAAAAAAAAAAAAAAAGCATTTCAGCGGAGTCGCCGCAGCGCGACGCCGTCGAGTAGGAGACCGGCGCGGGTCGCCTACTCGATCGACGGCGCGAATGACGGTGATGAAGAATTACCTAATCCCGGCCGGACCGCTATCTTTTTTTACTAAGACTTTTATCTCACTCTATTTCTACTTAACTTGAACTGTCCAATTCGTATTACTGCCTAAGCACATGTGTGAATAAAAATAAAACAAACGACAAAAAAATCACCACACACCTTACCATCCACGAACTACATATGTGCGTTTCATGTTCCTTTTTATTTTATTACGATTTATCTCGCTCTATTTCCGCTCAACTCGAGCTGTTGTCATTGCTCTGCATTACAACCTGAACGTATGTGTGTACAAAAATTGAAATTAAAATTGAAATTAAAATTTAAAATTAAAATTAAAAATAAGATTAAAAATAAAACATTAAAAATTAAAATTAAAATAAAAATTAAAATAATAAAAAAAAAATAGGTAATAATAAAAACAAAAATTAAAATTAAAATAATAAAATAATAATAAAAAAAAATAAAAAAA
>JAPJYX010000209.1:27500-35000 GCA_030503985.1 Himalopsyche tibetana
GGGTGTTATTCATTGATAAATCAAATAGAATTTATAACTTTACACCATCATCAACATCGGATTTCTCCTAGGGCTTAGGATCGACTAACTCGCGTGCAACGGCTGTTAACGCGAAACCCTTCTCCACATCAGCCCTCAAGGACCTCGCTTGAGTATTTGCTACTACCACCAAGATCTGCGCCGACGGAGGCTCCAGGCGGGCTCACGCCCAGACCCTTCTGCGCACACCGCCGCGGCCATCCTACTCGTCGCGGCTTCAAGGCGCCCCCGCCACGAGGACGGGGACGCCCCGCCTGCCTGCGACGGTCGAGTATAGGCTGAACGCTACAGCGCCATCCATTTTCAGGGCTGGTTGCTTCGGCAGGTGAGTTGTTACACACTCCTTAGCGGATTCCGACTTCCATGGCCACCGTCCTGCTGTCCTGAGCGACCAACGCCTTTTATGGTTTCCGATGAGCGTTCATTGGGCGCCTTAACTCGACGTTTGGTTCATCCCACAGCGCCAGTTCTGCTTACCAAAATTGGCCCACTTGGCACTCCCATCCGAGCTCCGACTTCATCTTCGAGCAAGACGGAGATCTCACCCATTTAAAGTTTGAGAATAGGTTGAGGCCGTTTCGGCCCCAATGCCTCTAATCATTCGCTTTACCGGATGAGACTGTGTGAATGTAGCGCGCGCGCGAGGCGCGCGAACATATTTCTCGAGCGCCAGCTATCCTGAGGGAAACTTCGGATGGAACCAGCTATTAGATAGTTCGATTAGTCTTTCGCCCCTATACCCAGTTCCGACGATCGATTTGCACGTCAGAATCGCTTCGGTCCTCCATCAGGGTTTCCCCTGACTTCGACCTGACCAGGCATAGTTCACCATCTTTCGGGTCCCAGCGTGTACGCTCTCAGTGCGTCTCGATAATAACACGGTGGCTTTTTCGAAACGCCTCGGGAATGCGGCGGGGCGGCTGACGCCGTCCGCGCATCTTCCCTGCGGCGCGACCGAGGCCGCGCCTTTCACTTTCATTGCGCCTCTGGGTTTAGTGTAAAAAAATCCCAATGACTCGCGCACATGCTAGACTCCTTGGTCCGTGTTTCAAGACGGGTCCTGTGAGTGCCCAAAACAAAAAACCACCGCCGACCGGGACGCGTCCCGTCCGAGAGCGCGCCGCTAACCACGACGCGCGACGCGCGACACCCGCGGCACACGAGGCACCGGGGGCCGCACGAAGAGCGCCGCTGCGACGCGACGGACGCCCTGCGAGCAGGGCGGACGCGAACCTCGTTCTCTACCGTCGCGTGCGGCGGCCGTGGACGCCGCGGCTCCGCCCCCCGGACGGGGGACGGGACAACCGCACGGCGCATTCGACCGCAGCGCGACGGGTCGCGGTGTTATACTGAGGGAGAAGTGCACGCACTCCGGGGGCCCGTCGGCGAACCCGCGCCCCCTCCTCCCTTCGCACCCGCGAGGGCGCGTCGGAAGGGGGTGAGCGGCGAGACGCGGACCCCGGCGGAAGAGCGATGAATCTCCCCGTTCGCTCGTTTGAGTTCCACAGGTTTACCCCTGAACGGTTTCACGTACTCTTGAACTCTCTCTTCAAAGTTCTTTTCAACTTTCCCTCACGGTACTTGTTCGCTATCGGTCTCGTGGTAGTATTTAGCCTTAGATGGAGTCTACCACCCGCTTAGGGCTGCACTCTCAAGCAACCCGACTCTGGGGAGAGAGACCGTCGCGGCCGGCTACCGTCACCACGGGCCTGGCACCCTCTACGGGTAAACGGCCCCGTTCAAGATGAACTTGGACTGGCAGCCGTGACTAATGACCGCGCGTGTATGTATTATTCTCCTCCCGAACGCTACATTTCCCGGCGGCCCGCCGGGGCCGCAGGATTCAGCGCTGGGCTCTTCCCGTTTCGCTCGCCGCTACTCGGGGAATCCTCGTTAGTTTCTTTTCCTCCGCTTACTGATATGCTTAAGTTCGGCGGGTGATCTCTCCTGATTTGAGGTCGACAGAAAAAAGGGTGCGTGCGGCGCGCGCGGTGGCACGCCGCACGCGCGTTTTGACGAGCCGGGCTCGCGGCGCTCTGAATGCGAAATAGCGCAGCACGAGCGGCGCGCGCCCCGACGCGGCGACGCTTGCATGAGAGCAGTGCGTGCGCGTGGGGCGCGGGCTCGGTGCGAGCGCGCGGAGGCGCTACATTCGCAAAGGCGCGCGGCCGACAGGCGTCGATAGATATTTGACCGGACGCCGCCGAGGAGGGGCCCCGCGCGTAAGCGAGGTGCCCGCTCTCGGCGGCGACGCCGGCAACGTCGCGCGGACGCGGCGCTGGGCCGCGTTCGCAGTCTGGTGTTTCTGGTGTACGCGACCCTCAAACAGGAGTGGTCCGTCGACAAACTACGTCTTGCTCGGACCGCAATGTGCGTTCGAAATGTCGATGCTCATGTGTCCTGCAGTTCACACTCTGACGCGCATTTAGCTGCGTTCTTCATCGACCCACGAGCCGAGTGATCCGCCGTTCAGGGTAATCTAGAAAATAGGCCGCCGTTAGGTAGCTTCATTCTCGTTACATAGTTTTTTTTTTTTTTGTTGTATTTTACAACACAGTTTACGGTTTCGTTTTCTCTTTTTCGAAAAATTCGACGCGCCCCCGAGAGGACGCGTAAATTTAAAAAAAAAAAATTCGTTTATCGCCGCGGTACGGAACGGCGAGACGAGACGGCGAGGTCCCATCGCGCTCGTCACGAGCACGAACGAAAAACACACAGGAAATGATCCTTCCGCAGGTTCACCTACGGAAACCTTGTTACGACTTTTACTTCCTCTAAATGATCAAATTCGGTCAAACTTTCCAGCGCGTCAGAGGCCCACGAGGAGCTTCCGCGCGCCAGTCCGAAGACCTCACCAAATCATCCATCGGTAGTAGCGACGGGCGGTGTGTACAAAGGGCAGGGACGCAATCAACGCGAGCTGGTGACTCGCTTTTACTAGGAATTCCTCGTTCATGGGGGAGAATTGCAAACCCCAATCCCTATCACGAAGGGGTTTCATCGGGTTACCCGGGCCGTTAAGCCAAGGAGGACACGCTGATCCCTTCAGTGTAGCGCGCGTGCGGCCCAGGACATCTAAGGGCATCACAGACCTGCTATTGCTCAATCTCGTGCGGCTATATATACCGCCGGTCCCTCTAAGAAGATTTTCATTGTACGCCGGTAGTGAAGACCGCAACGCGCCCGCGCCTCCGACGCAGAACGCCAAAGGACACGAACGCGCGCGGACCCTCGTGATACCGGTTGTACGTCTATTTAATAGGCTAGAGTTACGTTCGTTACCGGAATTAACCTGACAAATCGCTCCACCAACTAAGAGCGGCCATGCACCACCACCCACCGAATCGAGAAAGAGCTGTTAATCCGTCAATCCTTCCAGTGTCCGGGCCTGGTGAGTTTTCCCGTGTTGAGTCGAATTAAGCCGCAGGCTCCACTCCTGGTGGTGCCCTTCCGTCAATTCCTTTAAGTTTCAGCTTTGCAACCATACTCCCCCCGGAGCCCGAAAGCTTTGGTTTCCCGGGAGCTGCCCACCGGGTTAAAATAATGAAACTTCGGCGGATCGCTGGCTGGCATCATTTATGGTTAGAACTACAGCGGTATCTAATCGCCTTCGAACCTCTAACTTTCGTTCTTGATTAATGAAAACACCTTTGGCAAATGCTTTCGCTTTAGTCCGTCTTGCGACGATCCAAGAATTTCACCTCTAACGTCGCAATACGAATGCCCCCAGTTGTCCCTATTAATCATTACCTCTGGTATCAGAAAGCCAACAAAACAGAACCGAGGTCCTATTCTATTATTCCATGCGTACAATATTCAGGCAAAACTTAGCCCGCTTTGAGCACTCTAATTTGTTCAAAGTAAACAGCCGCGACGGCCCGCCTCGACGAACGGCCGACCTTGCGGCCGACCGACGCCGGATGGCGAAGGACGCACCGGCGAGAAGCCCCGCAGACGTGCCTGTCGTACCGCAGTCGGTAGACCGACACCGCAGGACACAATTTCAACTACGAGCTTTTTAACCGCAACAACTTTAGTATATGCTATTGGAGCTGGAATTACCGCGGCTGCTGGCACCAGACTTGCCCTCCAATGGATCCTCGTTAAAGGATTTAAAGTGTAATCATTCCGATCACGAGGCCTCGGACGAGTCCCGTATCGTTATTTTTCGTCACTACCTCCCCGTGCCGGGAGTGGGTAATTTGCGCGCCTGCTGCCTTCCGTGGATGTGGTAGCCGTTTCTCAGGCTCCCTCTCCGGAATCGAACCCTGATTCCCCGTTACCCGTGACAACCATGGTAGTCGCATAAACTACCATCGACAGTTGATAAGGCAGACATTTGAAAGATGCGTCGCCGGTGCTAGACCGTGCGATCAGCTCAAAGTTATCTAGAGTCATCTCGAAGAGCGACGGCCGACGCGAACGCCGACCGCCGATTGGTTTTTGATCTAATAAAAGCATTCCTCACGTTACCGTTCAGAATTACGTTTGCATGTATTAGCTCTAGAATTGCCACAGTTATCCAAGTAACTGTGTACGATCTAAGGAACCAAAACTGATATATTGAGCCATTCGCGGTTTCACCTTAATGAGGCTTATACTGAGACTTGCATGGCTTAGTCTTTGAGACAAGCATATGATTACTGGCAGGATCAACCAGGGAGCTGTTCTGCGATCGGAGCGCCGGGGGGGGCGCGTCCCGAAAGACGCACCCCCGCCAACGCCGTCACACGTCAACACACGAACGCGCGCCGGAGTCACCCGGCGGGCGACGCTCGCTCGCTATTGTTTGTGAACAAGAACACGTCTCGGAAGAGCGAAAGCGTCGCGCATAGTGAAATACGCGACACGATCGATCTCTTCTTATCGTTTGTTGTTTGTTCGTTCGCATTGAGCACGGTCGCCGAGACGACGACGTGTCAATTGTATTTTTATTTCCCATCGTAAAACGCGCACACCGAAAACGCACGCCGTCGGCGCGGTAAACGGAGCGGCGGAGGCTGTAGCGCCTGCCGCCGTCACTCGATTGAATCGGATTTCTGCTCGCGCGGAACTCCAGAGTGCTGTATTGACATGGGCCGCGGCGGCTCGAACAGATCGGCCGCCGGGTGTTGTGTTAGTCTCGCAAATGTACCGCCGACGCGGCCGTGGGGCCGCCGCAGTTTGCGAACGCCGAGCTCGCGGTCTTCTCTTAACGAAAAGCCGACTCTTCTCTGTGACTCACGCTCATCACGCACACACACACGGGAGCGCACCGGGCGCGGCGGCTGACGGACGGGCGGACGAGCGGACGGCGAGACGCGACGGCGGCAAAGCCGTCGACGCAAACACACCACACCGCCGACCGAGCACCGCCGCCGCAGCAGCCGCCGCCGGAGCGCAACCCAAACTCGGCACACAGCCGCTTCACAGTAACGGCTCGCGAGCCGGTCGCAGACGCGGACGGAGCGAGAGCGACGAAACGTGCGGACGGCCGGCGGGGTTCGCCTACACGAGCGAGCGGCGGCGAGACGTCGTCGTAAATCGGCTCGTGTGTCGTGCGCCTGAAGTTGAAAACTCTACAGCAGCGACGAGGATTTTTTTTTTTTTTTTTTAGGTGGGATCCATATAACCTAACCCAAGCCCGTGACCCGACCCGAACCCGAACCCGAACCCGAACCCGAACCTAACCGATCCGAAACGGACCTAACCTAACCTAACCCAACCCAAACGTAACCTAACCCGAACCCGAACCCGAACCCGAACCCGACCCGAACCTAACCGATTCGAAACGGACCTAACTTAACCCAACCCAACCCAAACGTAACCTAACCCAAACCCAACCTAACCGAACACAAACATAACCTAGCCCAAACGCAATCTAAAGAATCCCAGAAAAAAAAAAAAAAAAAAAAAAAAAAAAATCATCAGTCGCCGCAACGCGACGCCGTGTCGAGTAGGAGACCGGCGGGGGTCGCCTACTCGATCGACAGGCTCACGCGACGAGCGCGGTATTGAAAAATCTGTTCACATTCTAATACGCAACCATTGCATAACCCGAACACAGTCTAACCTAACCTAACCTAACCTTACCTTACCTAACCTAACCTAACCTAACCTAACCTAACCCAACCCAACCCAACCCAACCCAACCCGAACGCAATCTAACCCAAACGTAGCCTAACCCAAGCCCAACCTTACCGAACACAAACATTGCATAACCCGAACGCAGTCTAACCCAACCCGAACGTAACCCAAACCTAACCCGAACATAACACATTCTTCGGCATCATTAAAAAACAATTTTCAATTGCATGCAAATAATTATTAAATAAAAAAAAAAAAAAAAAAAAGACTGGAGAAGGATAGTCAGCACAGTCAATAGAGCTCAGTTTAAATTTGAAAAATGGCAGGTAGTAAATGATATTAATCAAAATATCGTGCCAACACGCGCGACTGACTTCACAGCCTGTGAATTTTGTGTGTGACGGTGATGCGCGCGCATCTTAAAATTTCACTCTCATAATTTTTGCATAACGCGCCTAAAGAAGTATAACTTCAAAAAAACAATGCATTTCAGCATTGCATAACCCGAGCACAATCTAACCCAACCCAAACCCAGTCAAACCGCACGCAATAAAACCCAAACGCAACCGGAGCGGAGTCGCCGCAGCGCGACGCCGTCGAGTAGGAGACCGGCGCGGGTCGCCTACTCGATCGACGGCGCGAATGACGGTGATGAAGAATTACCTAATCCCGGCCGGACCGCTATCTTTTTTTACTAAGACTTTTATCTCACTCTATTTCTACTTAACTTGAACTGTCCAATTCGTATTACTGCCTAAGCACATGTGTGAATAAAAATAAAACAAACGACAAAAAAATCACCACACACCTTACCATCCACGAACTACATATGTTCGTTTCATGTTCCTTTTTATTTTATTACGATTTATCTCGCTCTATTTCCGCTCAACTCGAGCTGTTGTCATTGCTCTGCATTACAACCTGAACGTATGTGTGTACAAAAATTGAAATTAAAATTGAAATTAAAATTTAAAATTAAAATTAAAAATAAGATTAAAAATAAAACATTAAAAATTAAAATTAAAATAAAAATTAAAATAATAAAAAAAAAAATAGGTAATAATAAAAACAAAAATTAAAATTAAAATAATAAAATAATAATAAAAAAAAATAAAAAAAATAGGTAAAAATAAAAACAAAAATAAAAATAATAATAATAATAAAAAAAAAAAATAGGTAAAAATAAAAATAAGATTAAAAATTAAAATTAAAATTGAAATAAAAATTAAAATAATAAAATAATAAAAAAAAAAAAAAAAAAATAGGTAAAAATAAAAACAAAAATAAAAATTATAATTAAAATTAAAATTGAAATAAAAATTAAAATAATAAAATAATAAAAAAAAAAAAAAAAGCATTTCAGCGGAGTCGCCGCAGCGCGACGCCGTCGAGTAG